>LQNS02277098.1:451364-462366 GCA_001587735.2 Parhyale hawaiensis | reverse complement strand
GCAGAGGAAAGAGCAAGCGACATATAGTATGCCAAGAGAAACGGGGAACCCATGCACGAAGGTGTTCCCACCACCCAAGATCAACGCGCATGGGAACAGCAAGTCGGGAAAGAAGAGGAAGAACAGAATAAAGCGTGAGCAAGTAGGAATATGAAATCAGGAAGGGAGCAAAGTGGGCACGAAAGAGAAACATCCCGAAGGTCTAGTTAATGGCTGAGGTAACCTACATGGGCCCCTGGGGTTGCCTGGCCCCATAGCAGAGGATGGGCGAACCTAAACTAACCTAACCCTATGGCCTATGGTCCATCCTATGCCCCCTGAGGGACTGGAAATCTCAAGGGCAGCAGATTTAGTGTCAAGGCGGGTCGAAACCAGCTCACCTGTCTGAGGTATCGGACAAGTTAGTACTGGAAGGCTCAATTTCGGCATCCAGTCAAACGTGCCCCAAAGCTTTATCGACATGGATGGAAAAGTCAAGCCCAATAAGTAGTTTCAGGGTTTAAAACTAAATCTATTACCCTAGAGACGGGCTGATAACTCAGTCCTGCTCAATCTAGTGATTGAGGGAAATGGGGAGCTCAGCTCCGGGAGTGTGTGTCCAGGCCTGCTATTTGTTCAATGCACAGATATATTTATATAACAGCACCCAAAATTATAGGGTGGCTTATGTTTATTTAAATTAAGGGGGCTTAAAAAGCTTTAAGCCCTCTTAAATGGACTTAGCAACGCTTATGCTGTTTGCCGTCTGGTAATTAACGAACGAGTAGTTTAATACGTCAGGCACTGTTCTTTGAAGCTTGTAAGAACCCGTCGCAAAGTATACACAGCCATTGCTGCACTATAAGATACAGATACTTCAGGAATAAATTATACACAGTTATCCTTTCACACATGTATATTGTACACACATATATGTGCCGGTGTCTATGTAAAATGTACGCTCTGCTTCCCAATTATATAAGCTTCTACTCCCACTGGTACATTATGGAAGGCGGATGGTTATATTAAGGTATAACCTGAGCAACTACAGTAACGCTACTGGGTCCCTATAATAGACTGTTGGTTCTGTTGTTTATACTTATAACTTAAACATCGCAATCGAACTTTAACACTCTATCCATTAGTATACAGTAGCATGTACATATGTTCATTTTCTTTGCAGTAGTGGAAGATATCGGCAGGCAATAAAGTCTCTCATAACTGCTATGTATCACTGAAATACGTAATCGAACTTCCAGAGTTTAACTATTACAATCGCATTTACGAATATTTGATGATTTTAGAATACAATAGTCGATGATATCAGCAGATAAAGGTGACTTTCCGGAGTGTTATTGTTTTATTATTGAAACAGCGTACCCCAACTTCGATACTTCCAGCATGAGAAGTGCATGTACGTACACTGTATTTCTTGCCCATACTCTACAGTTATCAAAAGTATCGGCCGTTAATTAACAAACGATAGTGGCATTAAATGTAATACTAGTGAGTGACCAAGCTTCATTATAACGCCTGCGTTAGCGCTTACAATTTATTACTATTATTATTTTCACTGTCGTCGCAAGTATTTACACAATTCTGTATTTCATTTTGTGCATACGAGAGCATTTTCACTCTCCAATAACGTAAACAGTGGCTAGGTCGGTGAATACCTATATGCGATGAATTTTTAGGTAACACCACTATACTGACTCACAAAATAAATAAATAAAATAAATAAAGCGTAGACAGAGAGAAACTCCTAGTTAATGTAAATATTTTGGTTCAACCAATCGCAGTTTTTAATGTGCATCAGAGATAAGAGTTCTTCGTATTGAACACAGCATACATAATTATCCTGCTTATACTGGAAAAAGAATTGTTTTGGGTTGAGGTCTTTGGTACACTAATTAGAGCGTTCTATTTGTGTTCGGTATTAACTCTCTGTAGTACATTTTACAAAGAAATCCATCGAGGGCTTACACGCCGTTTATAACGACACGATATATTTTGACGACTTATGAATGTGCCAAGCTGAACTATTACGAATTTGTTATTTTTTTAAAAATACGATAACAGTTTCAAAGTCAAGACCAGGAAATATGCCATTAGACTGTAAATCAAGAGTGAAATTCCAGCAACTCTTTAACAAACGTCACCCGCAATGGCCCTGCGATAAACGATCTAATACGCATTGACGATGGCAACACATACTGCTGCCAGACAGAGGCCAAGTAATTGAGCGTAATTCGATCTAGAACAAGGGTTCTCCTTTTTGGGGTTTTCTTTTTAGGGGTGCGAAATCTTATATTATTTTAATGTCATTTGAAACCCAACGTCCATTGGTCGCGGAAATAATAATAAATTTAAATTATCATCATCACATTGGTCATAAATTTCGTAGGGAGGAGGAGAGAACATCTTACCAGTTCTCCAGGGGTCTCAGGCCAATGATATTAATCAACTAGAGTACTCTGAGACTCTGTGAGCGCATACTTCCGCCAAGTAATGTAACGATAACGAAAATTCAAATTGGCTCTGAATCCACGATATCCTTTGTATTAACTCCAAAATCTGATCATCTAAGCCTTCTGATAGTATAAACAGTTTCTGCATTTTTTTTTTTAAGATCCGTTCACAACTTTTTGAGTTAGGCCGCAAAAAAACATTATGACAAACATAAGTCAAACATACAAACGAACTAACCGATCAGCACCAAAATTTTATCATTTATGTCTTTTAACAGTACTAACAACTCCTGTAACTTTAATAAAGATCCATTCGAAACTTTTTTGAGTTATGCTGCTAACAAGCATAAAATCAGACACTAGCACAATGACAAACAAACAAACAAATCATCACAAAATTCTGGTCATTTACTCTTTGCAATAAACCTAATAACTCATGTAAATTTCATGAAATTCCGCCTTTAACCTTTTGAGTTATGGCATTGAGAAAAATGATGCAGACAAACAAACTAACAAACGGATGGACGGATCTTCACCAAAAGTTAATAATCTGTTCCTCCTAACATGCCTAATAATCTCTGTAAGTTTCATCAAAATCCGTCCATAACTTTTCAGTTATCTTTATGACAGATAGAAAGACAGACAGACAAATAGAAGGACTGACAGACAGTCAGACAGACAAACCGACGAAATCATATCCTCCTTGGCGAGGTAATTATTGTGTACCCATCTATTGACTCAGAGCTCCCTTAATGCAATGGTGAAAATATATCTTTGTTGTTTTCTCTCCGTTCGAAAAAGAGTAGTTATAATACATCTACTAGCAAGCGGTCATCAACTGTTGGAATAGGAAGTGGCTCGGGAAAAACGTATAATAGGTTACGTCTTCCAATTTGCTTTTCAGCCACTTAAGTTCGAGATGTTTTCACAGTGAATTGTCAAACAGAAAAAAATGCAAGAACTTTCTTTAATAGGTTACTTGTTACATCATGTTATCACGCCGGGGCCACACACTGCATGCGCTCGCACAACTTCAGGCGAGGACGTGTAGCTCGCACGCTGAGAGAAGTATTGTCCAAAAACCAACACCCATATCCGTGCACAGGAGGGAAGTACCTGACTATGCGTGCTCCTCGTGCAGCAAGAGCACGACAAGGCAGATAGTTTTTGTCAGTAGAAGGCATCGGCAATGTGTGCTGGTGTTGAGGTAATGCTTTCCTGAGTGTATGTCATTCACGCTCCCGTATCTATGCTACCGACTTTAGGTATGTATCGGGACGAGGTGCGATGTTGTGCTTACGACTGCACCCTGTGCCGCGGACATACAAAAGCAATAATTCTCTGCCGTTAATTATGACTACCTAACGTATTAGAAAGACCTCATGAATATGCGCGCTACTTCTTTTGGTAGTGAAATAAAGCACCTACTCTGGTGCACCGTGCTGCACAGTGAGAATATTTTGTCAAACCTTAAAGTAAGGTGCTCATACATACAGCAGTATTGGTAAAAGTGGGTTCATCACTTATACGAATTCATGAGGCTACGGAAAGGGTCATAATTACATAGTTGCCACCATTCTTGTCATACTTTACCTGGGATGCTGATACAGATATGAGTTTTTCTTCAAGTGCTTTACTTTAGTGACAGTGCGTTTAAGCTGAGATAGGCAAGCTTAGCTTATTTGTATTACTTTGTGAAAGCGAACACAACTTCATAATCGACCTAGCTTTTTTGTTGGTGTCCTACAAGTTACATGGCAGGTCTGCTTCTGAAGGCATCAAAGTACATGTATCATTAAGCTTTGTTGAAAAAATCAGTATTGTACATCAGTACATAAGACAATAAATCATTTTTTAGAGTATTATTAAGTAATATAAATAAATACACAACGGGTGTAATGCATAAAAGACAATAAATGAATAAGTATAGCGTGCATTTCGAACTCACTCTAGTAAGATCTTTTTTTTTTTTTTGACACTGTATCCTTCGGATGCTCCGTATAGGCCCACAGTTATCTGCTACAATTAAAAGTTGAAGTTCACAACAAACGAGACTCAGGTAAAGTGAAGTTAAAGTTAATGTTGACTGCACCCTCCACTAGGAAACCTACAAGTACTTGTTCGCGCTGCAACTATAGGCCAACTGGCTCCAGTGGAGTAAGTACTGCTGCAGCCGACCAGGGGTCGCTATGAACTATGGCGCAATAGGGTTCAACGACCCTCGCCCTCCCTACCCTAAGGTAAGTGCCTCCACAGTAGCTGTTCACACAAAGCAGTTTGCTGACTCAAGGCACCGGACGCCACAAAAAACGCTCATCAGGACTGAGGCTCGTTCCCGTCTCCTTCAGCACATCTGTGCCGCATGCTTAGCCTGCCGCTTTAATAGTTTCATGGAGCTATTGGTAGGTGCCAGTGCAACTTGCTAGGATCTGAGTATTTTATAGGTGCATACGATTGCTCCTGTGATGGACATTATCTAATTCACTTAGCTTTTACTTGTTCGTAACTTTGATTCATTCCATCCGCTAATTTGGACTGACTTTTAAAAGATAATTTCACACCGACTACGTTTAAAGTAACCCCAGAGTCAATTCTGTAGAATTTGAGTATAATCGTTAAGCGGTTACAGCCCGACTCTTGATCTTAAGTATCGAAAAAGTTCAGAAGCGCAAACTCGCGTTTGAAAATAATACCGGATGAACTAAAGCTAACAGGACTGGAGTAGCTCCATTGCAGTTATCAAATCCAAGCCGCTTTGTGTCAGGTTGGTTTCCAAGCTACGCCTCGCAAATGAAGTTGAAAGCTCTACCGGCCCCAGTGTCATCCAGTCCAAAGGCGACGCCTCCAGCCATTCGGGCGTGCGTGATTGAAGAGCTGTCGGGTTTGCCGCTGCCCCAGGGGCCTTGTCCCTGACTGAAGGGGGACCCGACCCCGTTGCCCCATGTCCAAACACCGTTGCTGTTCTTCACGATGTCCACCCACCAGTTGCTGTTCACTGTTTGTCGGAATATATTAATGGACTAAGGCGGCACTCCGCGTCAGTACACTTCCGCCTCACAACGCATTGACAACGAAATTTTAAAAGGGCGTAGAATCCTGAATTTCTTCGAATTATCACCAAAATTTAATCAATTGTAAATATTAGGGCGAAGACTATAGTTTTAAAAGCCATTTTTACTTAAAAACTGAACGTTTTGGCTCTTCGGCCATCATCACCAGCTGAAATATACAATTAAGAGACTTTTAAAATATGCATCTGAGGGCTGTACACCAATGACATAAAGAGGGGACAGTAACAGAATGTAAGTAAAAGACGAACCTACCTATTTACAATTTGGAGAGGATGCGATGACTGCATGCCACTGAGGCTAGGTTTGAGCTTTGCTATATAACAGATTCTAAAATACGCAGGTCAAAAGGAGAGTTACCATATCCTAAAATGCTAAAATTATTGTCCTGAATTAAACAACTGAATGCTTTGTATGGTTTCGTATGGAGGAATTTGGAGGATGGGCTAAAATTGAACCGGTTCTAAAACTTCTGCCAGCCTGCTCTAAAGTCCTCGTTCGTAAAGTACGGCCCACGTACTCCGATCCACACCGTGGACAACGGTATTTGTACAGAATGCACGAGAGCATGCCGGCTGGAAGCGTACCTTTATACCTAAAAAACGACCCTAGTTTGAAATTGTTCACTAAAATAACATCCAAGTCAATACAACTAAAATATCTGCCTATTGACTGAACAGTGAACAAGCCCGCGTCTAAGGGTCTCTGATTGTTGGAAGTAATATAGAATAGTGATATAAAGTTTCTTCTTAACGGTCGCTACATACGCAGCGGATACGTATTGTTTATCCAGGAAATTTCTAATTCGTTTCTGAACCAGCTGCACCGCAAAAAAGTTCTTTCAAAATTCAAACTCTGAATGCAAAACAGTAAAATTGGAACTAATTGCATATGCTCGTGATGAAAGAGTTATAATGCTATTGATTTTAAACTTGAAACTACAAAAACTAAAAAACGCAGTCCCATGCCAGTAAAGATTGGTTTACGGTAAACAGAGCTAACAAAAATGACTGTTTTCTCTAGAAATACGGCAGTCTAAAAACGATAATTCATTATTTTGTTCTTGTTCTATAGTGAAATGTATATTTGGGTGCTTTCCATTCAGATAATTACGATACTTTAAAGCATGAGATCTGTCACGGAATAAAAAAAAAATTGTCATCGACATATCTACGATAAAAGACAGGTTTAAAATCGGAAGGACATTCATCTAACCAGTGATAGATCTCATGCTCTAAAGATTCTTAATGATCTGAATGGAAAGATTCTAAATATACATTTGGCGCGCATTTGCCTTATTTTAGTTTTCCTTTTAATTGAGATGTATTTGAGCTGACCTCAATCACCGTAAGCCGTGTCGCAATCGTTGTTTCCGATTTTTGGGCTGTGAATGTGACGTGAATCGTGAGCGGCGGAGTCACCGGTGTAGCACCGGTAACCCAGATAGTGTGATTACAAGACGCCTCTGTTCTGTCCATAAAACATTTTCCCTATTCTTCATTGACTTTCAACTGAACGAGCGCATCATGTGCTCAGAGTTCGGAGGAAATATACTGAAGCGAGTCTCAGAGTCTCGATCAGCTCCCTCTTGTGCAGGTTGCTACATTGGAAAATGGCTGTAGCCTCCAACCCCAATACCCAAACTTCGGGAGCTCACGCAGCTGAATGAATGAATGACTGACAAACAGCTTGCCGGTGCAATTACCGGGCCTCCGCAACATCAGTCACTTTTTGAAGCCCAATTAAAGACGGTTCATGGAACTTGCTGGAAAAATAACCTTTCAAGCCGGGATGGAAACTTAAGGCTGTTGGAAAATTGGATACTGGGTGCTGTATTCGTCTAGTCCACTAAAGAATAGAAAATGGAAGTTTTAAAGTCGTGGATAATACTCGTATTTGCAACTAAGACAGTCAGAGAAAAACAGTATGCGTTTGATGTCGCCCCGCTACCCGTTGACGTCACCAGCCAGAAAGTCCGGATATTACACTTCTAAAACTGAATGGGACTTAGCAGAGGCGTTCGTGCCAAGATATATTTCCTCGCCAAGACTCAGAGATAACAATAAAATATTAACAGTGGAGAAGCAATTCTATTTATTTGGCAACTGTAGGTAACCACTTAGAGGTACCAAAGACGTATTCGGTAGTAAGATTTTTGAACTTTGGTAAGGCAAAAGTCTCTATGCCATTTAGCAAATGAATTGCCTCCTATCTAATGCTTCACATCAGTACTGAAAGACTAACCAACCAAGGATGGAAGCAAATAACCAAACACTATGCAGTATATATCAAGTGAGAAAGTATAGCTTATTATCATTACTAGTAACTCGCAAGTAACTCACCTCCTTGGAAGGTAGCATAGTTGGCCTGCAAGAATTCCTGGACGTAGGTGTAAGCTTCCATGGTCGACAGAGACGCCAGTTTGAGGTTACGAGCTTTGCAAGCCAGCCTTGAGTTCTCAAATGACTGAGGATCCTCTACCAGCACGTAATGGGGTCCTGCACAAGGTATTATCTTCGTTAGTTTTTCGTTAGTGATGCTTCATTCAATGTCACGCACTGCTTTAAAGTCCTTGTTTACTATACATATATGATTATTTATTGAATTACCAATTTTCAACTGGAAGACTGACAAGACCTTCAGAAATTATTAGACATGGATTGAAAAAGGCTATATTGACCAAGTTTTCGAGGGTCAAAGCAGTATCCTGAAGGTGAGAGTTGCTCAGACTCTTGAAAACGTGGCCAATAAATCCTTGTTCAGTCAACTCTGATTACATTTCTTAATTTATTTGAATTTAGTTTTATATGAACAGCACATCCGTACAATGATCTAAGTTCCAGCACTACAACCTTGGTCGAGGTCCGTTAGACACAAGGCCTGTTCGCGATCAGACTGTGACGTCACAAATTGGCTGGCAGTCTTTCTCTATATCTCGGAGACCTCGCCTTGGCTCGCCAGCCGTTACTATTATCACTAGTGCACCAAGCACAATCTTTTTGTTCAATAAGTCATAAAAGTAGGCATTTGAAAATATCTTACCATCCTATCGAAAAAGTTCACAATACTCCAAAATTTCACCATGTCCACAAAGTCCATTAAGTTCACCAAGTGCACAGAAGCAACCAAGTTCACAAAAGCCCGTGACCAGGCCTTCACTAATAACCTGGGAATTCCCCGGTTTGTATCCTGCATACGGTTCGGCAAAAAAAGTTGGGTGAATTGAAATTTTTTTCTTCAGTATTAGATAGGGGAAAAATAAGGTTTCGGACAGACGGACGGCCTGACGGAAAGACGGCTCTCTTATTATAGTATAGACTAGCGGGTCCCGTGGAATTCCACGGTTGAATAAAGACTATACTTTCCAAAATGAACCAACCTACGCTAACTATTGCAGCTTACCTCAGTTTAACCTAATGCAGCTCTTATATATATTATAAAACAAATGTACGATAGTCGACAAATTTGATAAAAATCTTGACGTTTCGGGAAAGATCAGATTCCAATCATCAGAAATTTGAATAAAATGCTAGGATATAGAGGAATGATTAAAACGAAATTTTACTACGTATGAACTAAGGACAGTGTTTGCCTGGAGAGAACCAAAGGCAAATGACAGCAGCGCGCAACGGGGGTCCCTATATAAGTGACGGACGGCATGGGAAGCGGAGGGAAGCGGGAATGCTTCCCATGCCGTCCGTCACTTATATAGGGACCCCCGTTGCGTGCTGCTGTCATTTGCCTTTGGTTCTCTCCAGGCAAACACTGTCCTTAGCTCATACGTAGTAAAATTTCGTTTTAATCATTCCTCTATATCCTAGCATTTTATTCAAATTTCTGATGATTGGAATCTGATCTTTCCCGAAACGTCAAGATTTTTATCAAATTTGTCGACTATCGTACATTTGTTTTATAATANATACGTAGTAAAATTTCGTTTTAATCATTCCTCTATATCCTAGCATTTTATTCAAATTTCTGATGATTGGAATCTGATCTTTCCCGAAACGTCAAGATTTTTATCAAATTTGTCGACTATCGTACATTTGTTTTATAATATTAGCTCTAGTTCAATCTATATTCTTATATATATATATATAACGTAGCCCACCCCGTCTGAGTAAACGTCCGTCGCTTATCGCTGACGAAGTCATTCAAACTCAACAATGTCTGTCTATCTGAGCCTAAGTAAGTCGTATAAGCTAACGTGAGCAGTGGGAATTCACCGATTAGTTAATGCTCCCACTTTATAAGATGTAGCAAGCTAAGCTTTACGCTATTATAACGCACCTAACCTAACACAGCTCCTCTAACGTAACCTTAATCGTGACGAATTCAGTCTAACGAAAAATGGGAACGTTACTTCTTACCCTTCTGATTACACTGCTGTGGGTGCAGCTGGAACCCCTTAGAAATTCCACAGAACAGAAGCAACGTTCTTCAGTGATATCTCAGTCCTGTATCATACGGATTTTTCCCCATCTAATACTGAGTGAACCTGTGGAAATTCTACAAACAAAAGAATTGTTCCTTAATTATGATACCCTTGGGCCAGTATCACCCATACCAAGGTTGAAAATGTCCCAAGTCTGGCCGTGAAGCGTCTACATTAGACCTGCGAGCGGCATAGAAGCTGAAATATGAACCTGACTATTTCTTCCTTTGATCCCATCCCGGGTCGTATCCAAGAGTACCTCGGGACAGTCTAATTTCCTTCTATCTGTTGGAGAAGAGCGTGACACACACGGTTGGGGAATGTTTTCACTCACCTTATTTAATTTCAGGTAGCGCTTCTAACTTAATCCACACCGTCCGAACTAACATCCGCCGCTTAACCCTGTCTATCGTAACGCATTCCGTCTCTAATGTGAAGCGTGGATGACCCGTGAGAATTCGAAGATTTGTTAATGCTCTCAGTTTATAAAATGTATCACTCATTTGTTCTCTCAGCAGAGAATCCGCACTTGTGCCTTGATAAAAACATAGAAACACGACGGTACTTCTTGCAATGTTCTCCTTTTTTGCACCCATTTTTTTAAAGTTCCGTTTCCCACAGTTTACAGATAATTTAGCCCGCCACAACGTTACACTTTCTAATTTTTTGTCGGCGTATCCGATTTTTTCTGACTATTGAGGAACCCGTGAATATTGCTGATCAACAACCCATTTTCTTGCATTGTTTAATGCCATACAAAGCAGTATACAATAAACGGAAATAGATTGGATCGATTGTTTCATTCGCTGGAGAGTATTCTTTTGTTCTGAAGATGTCACTGCATTTCCTCAGAAAGCGCACTGTACTGGCTGATGCTTTCCCAGCAGCATATTCTCTTCGAAAAATGAATTTAGAGCAGAGATGCCAACACTAGATTAGATTAGATTAGATAGGCGGCAGTAGACGAACCAAAAGGCCCATTCCCAAAAAGACACCGGGACTTACACCCCGATCCTCTATGAGCTATTGCCATTATGTTAGTAGAATGTAGA
>LQNS02277098.1:438744-449840 GCA_001587735.2 Parhyale hawaiensis | reverse complement strand
AATATAAAAAGGCACAAATAATCAGATTTTGGAGTTTATGCAAAGAAAATTATGGTTTCAGAGCCAATTTGAATTTTTGCTACCGTTGGCTCACTTGGCGGAGGTATGCGCTCTCAGAGTGCTCTAGTTACTAATAGTTTCAAGGCTGGGGTTCCATGGAGAGGAAATAAAACCTTAATCGAGCATCAGTACTCCACACAATTCATTATTGTAGAATAGTTATGTCAGATATCAGTGCACGCATACGTTCTTACATAACTTCAGAATAGTGACGTCAAGCCAATAGCGTCACGCCTTTTGAAACAAGGCATCTTGGGTAATCCAAAAATCGAGGCATCTTGGGCAATTGCACAATGGCATCGTAAATGCATAAACCAAAGTATGCGTCGCGATCGTTTATTATATAAACGCCAGTAAAATTCTTCAATTGCAGTTTATAGAGTTTTTCATATATGTATAACATTATACTTTATAACGTGTTGTAATAAAACGTTTTCTTAGGGAATGAAATTAGTTTAATTTTGTCTTTTTAACCTATGCGATGCCTTCTCATTCGCACAATGCATTCGTTTTTACTTAAGTAAACATTTTGCAGACGATTTCCTCAGTTCTTTTAATGGCGGTGGAAATCAAGATGCAATTATGAATACAATACAACATCAAATCTGTGGTCTATTCTTCTCCTTTACTTATGAAACTAAGTGTATGTGTAGTTCCAATTTGAGGTAATAAATGATAAACAATTAACGGGAAGGTCCTTCTGGTATAGGAAAACAAGCCGTCCTTCGCGGCCTCGGTTGTTTACTAAAAATAGTGACGTCAGTCAGGGCAGTCGCTGATTGGCTGAAATTGGTCAACCGGGTGTTCGCTTAGATCTGATATAACTAACTGTAGTAACTAACTGTGGTACTCCATGAAGCCAAATCTGTGCAGAACTGATAAGAATTTTTTACTCAGTGACGATCAGCCAGGACTTTACTAGGGCCATAATTTGACCACGGCTAGAAAAAACTGTGACTAATAGCGTTTAGTTTGCTGGTATTGTTGCATTTAATTTGCTGGTCGTTATAGTATGGCAGATATATCTATGTATGGATATATTTGCACACTTACAATGTGAATTTCCGATTTTCGTCTCGAGATTTCATCTCTAGAGAGGTTGTTTGACTAAGCGACATCACTGATTAGAATACAGCTAAAGAAATGGGATATTTGAATACAGCCAAAGCCAAGAGCAATTATCCCAGTATACCACTACTGGACAATAATCATTTAGGTTTTGGATTATTATTCAAACGCGTCTATTTTTGCAGGGATTTTATTGGTTCAGACACACTGTGCACTTACACCTGGAATGAGTCTTTTCTCTCTTCGTGATGCCTGTAGCCGGAATAGTTTTATCGCTGTACGTCACAATCGTTGTCATGTGGGCTCCCACTAGAGTGTTGAACAGCAACAACGAAGCAATACAGAGCAGGATCTTTCCGGAGGCAAACATATTAACTTTCCTTTCTAGATGTGCCGATCTGCAAACCTTAATATCTCACAAAGTGAGGCAATCGTTTATGGTAGAACTATGGAACTTTCAGTCGAGCCTGGAACAGAGAAAGTAATTATTGACAATACTGGAAAAGTTGTTGAGAATGTCTTCACGCCTTTTTTTTTTTTTTTTTTTTTGTTCTCACAAGCACGGCTGATATTCATTTTGACAATTCAAGCCGTGGATTTAGAGTTCTTAATGTGACTGACTTAGGATAAGACCAATTGAGCGCAGAAATTAAGCCTTCAAGGCTTGCGTCGTCTAAGGCTTCACAACTTTAAATCGTTATGCAATTGTTAGATGCAAAGCGATTACGTTGCGCTGGCTGAAAACTGCAATTTACGGGGAAAATAAAAACACCAAGGACAACGATAAAGGATCAGTGCCTTAAATTCTATTTATTAGATGGAAACCAGTGCACCTGTCTGAAGTTTCGGACAAGTCAAGCCCCAAAGTCTTAATTTCGGCCCCCAATTGAATGTGGTCTAAGTCAATGCAGGTAGACAAGCTGCTGAAGTTAACCAAAATAAGACCAGTTTAGAAAACGCAGTAAGAAAATTATAGTGAGAAAAGTAATAATAGCTCTTCTCCATGCTCAGAGCGTCTAAAGGTGTGCAATAACAATTAATGCCTTCCTTGGTGTGCACAGTGTACGCTAGAGCGTTTTTGGGACGACAGAACACTTTACTTTCCTAGAGCATAGGGCAGTCTTTGAATGGACTCGCTCGTCAATGACGCAAGCAACGATGATTATAAACAGTGATAATATTATAGTAGATACTAATAAAGGAATGCTCTACTTCTAAAAAATGAAATAAAGCTCATTAATCAACCTAAATTATCATATCCATATCATTAAGTTTAGCCTATTTACATATATATATATATATATATAAACTTCAAAACTCACCTTCGTCAAACCACCACCACCACCACACCCCCATAATACGCAAACCACCACCACGTCACCATCGGGAAAAAACCACCACCACCACCCCGCCACAACGGTACATAAACCACCACCACCACCACGGTACCTGCTGGCCCCTCAATGAACATGCCAGTGAAAGGTTAGGGAGGCAAGGTTAGGTTCCTCTAACTTCCCAGATGAGCTCACCTTGCAGAGGGTGCTTATTTAGAACGTCAGCTGAACCAGTCCTTGCCTTTCCTAACCTTAAATATGGGATCTATTAAACCCGTGGTACATCAAAATCGCTAATTATATACACACACAGATATGTAGGTATATATATGAACGAAGAGCGAGATGAACATCTGTTCATAAAATGAGCTCGCGGTTACATTGTGTGGTGCCGACATTGCATCGGACCATTCCCATACGTTGAGTTGTGTGAACAGTGATGCTTCACAACAATTGAACTATAGAGAGATTATTATCGCCCCACTCTAAGATAAAAGCTCACGTATGGACCCACCTTAATCTTAAACTGTGGTATTCTTTCCCAAAGTTAATTACTGAATGCCATCGAGTTCTATCCGCTGCTGTATAAACTGTATTTAGAAATAATAAACTTGCTGGACGATGTTCCACAAATATGAATACTATTGTTATTTGATAATTCTATTAAATTAGATTTCAGAGTTTTCATACATCAAAGTGAAATTCAACACATCCTGCTGCACCGCTGCCTATAATCGCCAGGTGTGCATAAAATACCGTACTCAATCAGAAATTTATAGGCATTTATCAGATGTTATCGGACAACCTTCACTAGCTACCAATATATATGTAGGCAGCCTAAAAATTACTATAAATTTGCCACTGGGTAGCGACTGATGCGGTACTATTGACGTAGCCAATTGTTAACATAAAAACCTCTCTCTGTAAACTCCATTACTAAACTCAATGACGACGATTCACGACTGAATCCTTGTCGGTTGCAGCTGCGTGTAAGAAACGGAGCTCCACTCTGCCACAATTATACAATTATGAGCTTATGCGCTCTGTTTTGGTTCGCCAGCTGATGTAAATGAGAAAACATTCTCGACATAGTTCGATAAGCAAATTTGCAATTAAAGCACGTCATGATGGGTAGATATCGTGCTCATACAATTTGCCAAAGAACAATACCCATCAAAATGCCTGTCACATTCGGTACCTGTGGGCATAATGCCCGATAGGAAAATCAATCTGATAGGAGCAACGCGCGGTAAGCGAAAATATCCAATAAGCACTCTGTTTATATACAAACTGTCTGCTCACGTAAGAAATAGCAGGTGAACCCTGTCACTAACTTATTATATTCAGCACGCCAATGTAAGATTTTTTTTTATTTTTTTTTTATGCTTCACTCTAAAGGTAAAAAAGTACAAACTTGACAGTATACTCCAACTGAGAAATCCTCAGACCAAGGCTTTCGCTGCTGATAGATGCCAGCTAGACCCAAGAAGAGCGCACGGCTGTGATCGACCACAAATTGTCAGAGCTATGGCTTCAAAGATGGAAAACTAATTTGATAACTGAAACGCTCCTCTCCCTCCCACTCGGGCAGTCCCCATTTCCGTGAGTAACGCTTAGTGCCTTTGCATTGGAGCGAGAGTCCCAGGGACAATAATGCTGAAATCCGGGTTTCACTTGGATTATTCGCTTATTTGGCAGGAAAGCGAACGTGCAACGTTCAGTGTGCAAACACAGCACTCTAGCAACCTGCTCCGCTGGTCTGGAGCTATAAATTGTGCTTGCATGACCGTCTCTTTAGCTGAGTTCTCCCCTTTTTTTCTTCTTTCCTCAGTCACCTAATTGAAACAGACATTATGGCAGTAGCTCATAGAGGGCAGGAGCGTAAGTCCCGGCGGTTCTCTGGGAATGGGCCTGTTGGTCCGTCTACTGCCAGCCATCTAATCTAATCTAATACGCCCCACTTGAAGTGTGACAGAATTGGTGTAGTTAATTGAGGACAGACAACCTAAATAAACTAGTAGTGTCAATGCTACAGTACGAGACCATGTCATCCAAAGTGCCTGCAGTTGAACATGTTAAGAGAGGAGGGGAACCACAGTAGGCTACATGATAGTTATTCCAAAGCTCCATCCATTTTATATATTTTTACTAAGGAGTGAAGGCTACGGTATCTAGTCCGTTACTAAGTACTCGATCTGCAGGCGATTGCAAGAAGTTTCGTTGAGTTTTTTCTACTATTATTCAAGTGTTCCTGCTCATATCAATACAAGGACAGATGTATTTTTGCTATTTTTGCTATACTATACTTATCGCTATTAATAAAGTAGTTATAGCTCAGCGTTTGTTAGCTCAGACTTAAGGTTAGCTCCGTAAAAACGGAGGGAACATCATTCTGCTCGGACCTTTTTCTAAAAAGCCTGGACCCGACCCTCATATTGTTGGACGATAACATAACGCGTCAAAACAGTACTGCATATCCACAAAGACGCCTACCGCAGCAAAGAAAACCATCAGGAATGTACAGCATGCACAGCAGATGCAGTGCCTCATAAATACTGCGTCAGCATTTCTGCCGTTCATAGTTCATTTGGGAGACACTGACCTTTCCAGAAACGGAGAGAGTTGGGGCACGTAATTTTGGAACAGCTTATTGTCTATGAAAAAATAGCTCAGATAATCTATGGTCGACTGCAGCCGTGCACTCCTCTAGGCTCTAAAAGGGACTTAGCTGCAGCACGAACTAATGCTTGTAGACTTCTTGGGAAGAATGAGCTGTCAAGTTGACGCTACTTTTATTCTAACATAGAGACTGCTTGTGAGCTCTCTCTAACAAGACCGCAAGGAGAAGACTGGGCCAATATAGCCGCAAGTTCTAAAGTTAAATGGAAAAAATGGTATCATCGTACATCATCATTGCTATTTCATGCTGGTCATAACTGATTGCTCTGCGACAGAAGGCGTGCCATAACTCTTGCAGAGACCGCCGCTGAGTTGTCTTATCATTCACAGCGCCATGATTTACAACTTGCTTAGTATCAATACTTGTTGAACGTTAATGGAACCCAGGGAGCGGGGCAATTTTCTGCATGGAAATGCATAAATAAATTCACAGTATTGCTCCTCTAACTCATTGGCATTAAAAAATATGTGGAGCGTAACTCTTTCACCTATAGCCTGTTTTCCGTACATTTCCAATAGTGATATTCCATCGAGAGAGGGAGATTGACTCATGAAAGAAGAGGTTAACCTCTTATGTTAATAATACAATTAATCTGATTTTCTTGTAGGAATATTACTATTAGAGATATTTCAAATAAGCCACTCTGAGTTGATGAAGAACTTCTAGCTTCGCTGTTCGTAAAATAAAATTCTCGAAGAGATCAAGTTTTAAGAGATTGTTGCGTGACTTGAGACATTCAACTAAGCCTGCTGATGAGCTGCATGACATCACGGGCGTGGCAGTCAAGTCTGTTGGTAATTTTTTTTTTTTTTTGACACTCCAAGTCTGTAATAATTTATTTAGCTATAAATCGGCATAGCATTAAATGTGACAGCCAGCACGCAAGACAAAAAATAACTTTGATGAAATTAAAAATTGCCTCGCGGCGGTGGTAAACACGCATGGCAAATTATAGCGGCGTGGAAATTAAATATGTCTGCTTGATTTATTAGGTTAGATGAGACAGCTGGCAGTAGACGGACCAATAGCACAATTTTCAGAGAGTAGCCGAGACACGGGTTCCGGCCCTCTAGGAGGTATGTACATACTGTAAGAAAGAGTGAGTCCATATCTGCGTTTGTCATTAAACAACACTGACTATTAAAACCGAGTCAATAATTTTAGCAAAAAAATCGCTTCATTGCAGCAACTTGCACTTGACCTCATGCATAATTAAATATACTGCTTTAGAGTCATCACCGTGTCCGAATGCGTTAATACGTCCATTCAACTAACAGAAAATGGTAATGAACTTTTGAGTTATAATTTCCTCCAAGTTTGAAGAGACGTCCGAAACTTAACTAACGGCACTTGCTGAGCAAGCTGAACTGACGGCTAACATTTTGACACTTTTTTTGTAATCTCTCAAAGCTGTATTTACGAGAGCTTAGCAAAACGTTCGGACGGTTAGCTAAATTAGGAAACTCGTTCTGCAGACTAGCGTGTATCACAGCCTTTAGCCACTCTATTTCAGTGTATCGAGCTCCAAACACCTTGCTTATGGTTAACGCTGACTAATCATTCATTAAATGAATGCATAACACATGCTCTCGTCTCAATAATATGTATTTTCTTATTATTGTTATTTAGAAGGAGCATTTACCAAGTAAATAGCTCAAATATTATATTCCTCGTGCTTGGCATAGATGCTAGCACTTATAGGTGTAAGAACTGCAACGCTACGTACGTTACATGAGATGGCGGTTAACATTTTCATCACTTTCTGGCAGTATGTCATTAAGCTAATACTATAAGCGATGGTATTCGCGTTTATATATAAAGGTCATGACACACGCTGGTCAAAAGAACGAGTATCGTCATCTTTTTGTCGGAACGTTATGTTGAACTCTCGTAAACACAACTTTGAGATTTCCAGGAAATGGTGTAAAGATGTTAACCGTCAGTGCAGTTTGCTCTGTAAGTGCCAACACTTAACTTTCAGACATCTTATTTAATTTTAACGGATTTATGCCTCAAAATTATTTGCAACTGTATGCCATTCAAATGGCCCCATCGGACGAAAAGATAACGATACTCGATCTTTTGACTAGCGTGTGGCATCGCCTTAAGTGCTGCAAACACTTGGTATGATATTAAACTCATATCTGTTGTCATTTTTCCTATCCTCGGGTTACCATAATATAAAAATGGCTATTAACGGTACTGTAAACGGAAACAATAATTATTCTCTCCAACGATTGCTCGAATGTCAACAATAAACTGCTTGGGCTGTCAACTCCCTGTACAGTTAAGTCATAACGTGATGCCGGATGCTGTTTTCTTTTTATAATGAGGATCATTATTGTCTATTTGGATTACCCTTTGCTGCTCTTATGCTTCGCCTGAAGTTACTTCAACCGCTTAACAACTAACCCGAGTGTAGTACGTCAGCCCGCAGTTGTTTAGTGCTAGCAGATTACTATTCCCAAGTTTAAATAATTTTAGAAAATGAACTATAGTTTTTGAAGGGTGAAAAGCAGTGTAATTTCATTATATGCACATGTGCCTCTGAGAAAGGAACGAACTTACTTGGTGGGACGCTGTATTTGCTGCGACGATGGAGTTCATACAACAGAAATGTCTGTAGCCTACTATCGCGCAGGTCTGCACACTACAATTTGGCGCAGTGCGTGTTCTCACTGCTGCACACTGCAACGAAGCTTCTGCAGCACTGCATACTATTCAGCACATTGCAATGCATCTATCAGCTATGAACGTCAGGGAAGTCACGCACTGGCACAATTTGCATCTCAAATTCACTTCTCACGCTATCCCTGCCGATACCGTTAGAAATTTTTACCCAATTTGCATGAACTGAGAAAACCGCTGTCTTAAATCAGCACACTTCTTCGTTCACCGTTGATAAATACTCGGATTGATGAGCTCGTGCAGCACGAATACTGCAATTTTCCTGCTGCCACTGCACGCCAAGGCAGGTATTCCCGGTCTGTGCACGGGGAAGTGTGCTGACTTTGGGGTAACACATTTCTCAATGTGATTATGACGGAGTGACCTCGTTAACCGCATGCTGTTATTGCTGCAACTACAATATTGTACCGGAACCTGAGGAGTCAAATAGAAGTCTTTGAGCGGGGACTTGCGTCTCTGTAACCTCTGTCTCAATCATTATAACCGCTTTTTGGGTGATAATTGCGGCACAATTTTCAACTGTCGGGGTAACCGGTGTAGTACTGGTAACCCAAAAATAGTGATTGCAACAATCCTCTAATAGCATCTAATATATATATATTATTTTTCGACATAATAATATCTTCAATGAAGGGCAATAAACCTGCAGGGGAGGCGGAATCACCCGACACATATTGCAGGGAACTAATTTCCATTGAGCTTCTTATGAAAATTGGAGTGCTTCCGCCACAGTATTTTATTCTCTTTAAAATGCACTACACTAGACTTTGTAGAGTGGTGACATGACTCAACGAAAGATCTTATTACATGATTGCTTCGAAAAGAAAAAATATATATACATATATATCACAGTGGTTGGTTTGAGTTAAATCAACGAAGCACCTGGCACTGGTAAACACGTAGCGTGTTGAATGTATTGTTTGCCAGAAAATGTTTCTATGGTTATCCGAATTTAATATTTTAACGTCGTATAAAATCGGTGGTTCTCAAAGCGATGCCAAAGGCCAAACTATTGGGTTTCTTGCCTTAGAGGCTGATTGTCAGAACAGAGAGGTCTGAGGAAATGCATTACAGGGTAGAAAAAAATACATTTAGGTAGATCTGGGCTTTCACGATTTGTACGGCACGTAGTAAACGGCACATTCGATTGGCCTACCCAATTAAGCTTTTAGGGCTTAACTTGTCCGACACTACAGACGGGAGCTTTCGCTCTGCCGTCTTGAATAATAGTCCTACAATTAAGTGTTAGGAGCAACACGGTTACGTTGAGCAGATGAAAAAACTCAATTTACGGAGCAAGATTGAAGTTCTGGAAGCCAATAACCTGTTGAAGATCAGTGCCTGAAACTCAGTACAACAGGTTGAAGTCAGGGCACCTGCTGGAAGTTTCGAAAAAGTTAAGCCTCAAAGGATTAATTTTGGGGCCCAATCAGTTTGTCCCAACTCGTATGAGAAATTGGCTGATTCATAGGGAACCGTATTCACAGAAAAGAAACATCAAATTACAAATTAAAAACATTTTCATTTCCCTCTAGCAAATTTTTCGGATTACATAAATTCCGTCTTCAATGTTCAGTAATTTTAAGCTCCTCTTTAAGAACGAAAAGAACAGCAAAGAACTTGATTTCAAAGGTATAGTGGTGAATGTTCTGTAAACCTAGAAAACGGTACTTAAATCCTAGAAAAACAATACCTAGCTTCTAAAACACTGTACCTAAATCCCAAACATTGAGGACACGCTCAACTGGGCCGTCGATATTGATCGATGCCAAACCCACTCGACTTGTCCGAAACCTCAGGCAGGTCCCGTGGTTCCTACTCGTTGATTCGAGTTCTAGGTGTTGGCCCTTACTCGATTCCCTGTGAAAATTCCAAGAACTTAATCTTACTCCGTTAATGAAAGTCTTAAGGGGGCTCATCATCATCGAGGTGCTTCTATCACCTGTGACGGGATTGAAAATGACGAAGCTACAGCTCCTGTCTGCAGTTCCAAGCAAGTCAGGTCGAGTGGGCTTGGCTTAGAATGATTTTAATAACCCAGACGAACTCTTCCTTATGGAGCGTTCGATTGGGCAGTGAAATTAGGCCTTTGAGGCTTGACTTCTCCGAATCTTAACTCTAGTCTCCAGGTTTTGAGTTGTTGAAATGAGTTTCAGAGTTTCAGGCAGTAACCAGTAATCGATTACCCTTGAGACTTCCAGAAACTCAATCTTTTTCCTTAATATTGAGTTTCTTAGCTGGCTTAAACCAGCCGTGTAGACTGGGCCGCTATAGTAGACTGGCACCGTTTTAATAGATTGGAACCGTTATAGTAAACTAGAATCGTTATACTAGACTGGAACCGTTATACTAGACTGGAACCGTTATAGTAGACTGGAACCGTTATAATAGACTGAAACCGTTATAATAGACTGGAGCAATTATAGTAGACTTGACTTTCCAGCCAGTTAGGAATTTTTTCAGTTTTTTTAATTTTTTACAACAAGCCCTAATTAAAGTACAAGACAAATTAATTTCGATAAGAAGTTGCTCCTTTTTAGTATTTGACTACGGTTAAACTTGTTATAAATAAATATTTTCGTAATTAATTTAATGTTCAAATCACAATCGCATAGTAGCCTCCTACTACAGAAGAGAATAAAAATGACATTCTGAAATCCAGATGGGAGACTTAGTGTGTTTTCTTGGTTTACTTGTTTCTTTCTTCCTCTAGGCAAACAGGAGAAACTTACCTAGCTGGTTTGTATCTTACAAACTTCCCATTCCACTTTTAACGAACTCTGAAAATCTTACAAACGAATCGCCAACAAATGTATAAAATTTTCCTGACTTAAGGTCGTTCTTCGAGCTTTATGCTTGAGTTTTTGCCGTTGTTTTGCGAGCGATCATTGAGGTCTCTCTCAGAGTCCCGTTGTAGGTACGTTGCTGAAGCCATTCAAATACTTGAATGTTTCTATTAGTTGCCCCCTGAGTCGCCTTTGTTCGAGAGAGATCAGACCAGTTCTTTTAGGTGACACTCATACGGCTTATTTCGCAACTGAGGTATCAATTTCGTTGCTCTGCGTTGGACTCTTTCCATAAAGATTAATTCATTATTTTTTGAGTTATTCTCCTCAGTTACCTCTTGCTCTTGCCAAAACAGTTACCTCTTGCTCTTGCCAAAGCAAGCTACTGGTGTTATGGCTCCGTTCTTTGTGACGCCAACCATTCGATTGTGCCCGCTTGCGAGCTTTGAAAGTACCCAAACAGGTGCATGAACAGTCTAT
>LQNS02277098.1:420141-432068 GCA_001587735.2 Parhyale hawaiensis | reverse complement strand
ATCCAAGCTTGGCTCCGCCCCATGCGGTAGGGATGGGAAGAAAGGGCCGCTACCGACAAACCCAACATGTCGGGTCATTTGTCAGCAACGGCACAACAGTAAAAATGAAATTAGCCAAATTGTGACATTTTCTACACTTGAATGTTTCTATTAGTTTCTCCCTGAGTCGCCTTTGCTCGAGAGAGATCAGACCAGTTCTTTTAGGTGACACTCATACGGCTTATTTCGCAATTGAGGTATCAATTTCGTTGCTCTGCGTTGGACTCTTTCCATAAAGATCAATTCATTATTTTTTGAGTTATTTTCCTAACAAGCATGAAATTAAAAACAGTGACAAACGAATGAACGAACAAACGGGTCTTAACCAAAATTAGGTCATCTACTCTTTGTTATAAACTTAACAACTCATGTTAATTTTATAAAAATTCATTCATAACTTTTTGAGTTACAGCATTGAGAAAAATGAGGCAGACAAAGAAACAAACAAACGGATGAACAAATCTTCACCAAAAGTTAATCATCTTTTCCACCTAACATACCTAACAATCCCAGTAAATTTCGTTCAAATCGGTTCATAACTTTTTGAGTTATCTTGGTGACAGACAGAGACAGACAGACAGAGAGACAAACACGTCGAAAACAACCTCCTTGGAGGAGGTAATGATTGTTAAGTAATTGATATATATGTAAGGTCTCTTAAAGTAATATAGTCATTGTGGAGGTAAAATAGCGGCTCTTATCGTTAAACTCGTCCATTAAAAACAGGCAACATTAATTCTTTGGTGGCAATATCTTAGTCGGCCACGTCGTCGAAACGAACCATGAGACTAATATTAATCTAAATCATCATGTATATTCTTTTGGAACTTGGTGATTTAATAATTCAGTCTATGCATCTTTAACAATCCCACGACAGCTACCCTCATTCATTGGTATGTACTGTGTTCCTCTGTGCGCTTAATATAGTGTATTTACTTATAGTGTATTTACTTATTATAGTGTATTTACTTATAGTGTATTTACTTATTACTTATTGAACGCCGCAAATGAACAAATTTTCTCGGTATGATCGAAGCACACAATGCGCTTCACAGAGAATAGTGGAAAATTTTACAAGAATGCCATAAAAACTTTCTGAGAATATTCATGGTAAGCTCAGCACTTTACATCAAAAGCGACACTTCTTATTGTTATCGGTGAGAGAACTATTGTGTGAGATAATATTTAATATACGCTCAATACGTTTATGTTGGCAAACAAAAAGGGTTTTAACAGATCCTGACTGGCAATCATTGGATCTGTGTGTGTAATTTAACTGGCGTTCTTCACTCTGTTGGAGTCGCATGTGTATATATTGGTGATTTTCACTTTAGTCGATGAAACTAACTAGTCGCCATGGTACTACTGGCAATGCTTGGTGATTTCACGAACACGACAGCGCTAAGCCCCCCTGGATCAGTCTTATCGACTGATTTTTAGAATTTGATGCCAGCACGCTATAGACGTCTGCTTTCTGGTATAAACTAGAGCAGTCTGAGAGCCCACACCTCCGCAACGAAAAGTTCAAATAGGTTCTGCAACGATGATTTCCTTTCCACCAGCACCAAAATCTAATCATTTATGCCTTTTGATGATAATAATAAATAACAACAGCTTCTGTAATTTTCTTGAAGAACCGTTCATAACTTTTCGAGTTATGCTGCTATAACAAACGATTGGACAAAATTTAATATTAGTCAAACACACAGACAGACCAACCGATCATCACCAAAATGTGACCGTTTATGCCTTTTGACATTCCTAACAATTGCTGTAAATTTCATGAAGATGCCCTCACAAAATTTTGCTTTATTTTGCAAACACCCGTAAGATGAAACACAGAGACAAACAAACAAATAAATCATGGCAAAAATTTGGTTATCTACCCTTCGTGATATACCTAACAAGTCATGCAAAATTTCATAAAAGTCCGAGGATAACTTTTTTTTGAGTCATTGTTATAAAAAATAGAGGAAGACAAAAAAAAAAAAAAATACACGCACACACAAACGAGTGACAGGATCTTCACCAAAAGTTATTCATTTGTTGCTGCTAACAGGCCTAACAATCTCCGTAAATTTCGTGCAGATCCGTCGATAACTTTTTCAGCTGTCTTGGTGACATATGAAGAAACAAATAAACGACAAAAATGTAACGTCCTTGGCGTAGGTAAATTTAACTGCGATGGTTATGTCCACAGTGCTCAGTTGGTCAAAGGCTGGTTCTTCGAGCATATGTGGTTGCTACAACTTCGATCCCACTTATTTATATCGATAAGTATCTGTAAGAATAAGTAGGCTGTAAACTCGTTTATGCTGAAGTAGTTAAACATAATCTCTGTTGGGTACCACGCACCGAAACAAGACGAAAGAATTCATTACCGAAGCACGAGGCGGAATTTGAAGAAACCTTAGCGTGATTGGTTGACATTACAATGAAACTGCTGCAGCAAACCTCCGAATTTTCCAGCACGCTAACGAAATTCCTTGCTCCCAGTGGCAGAATGATTGAGTGCCAGCCTCACGCACGCCAGCCCGGAGGATCGAGAATCTGTTAAAAAGTAATTTCTTGCTGTTCTTGGCTTGCTTATAGTCATCAATTCCGGCATACAAACGCTACTAAGGGGGATAGCGACCATAACAAGACACTAGAACGCCTTGTATCGTAAGACATCATCCGCGGTGGGTACAAATTTCAAATTTTATCGCCGCCATTTTTGATGGCCAGCTAATCCCAGTTTTGTGGCATGGGTCACATCGAGGGCAACCCTCCAGACTCCCTGTAAAAATTATGAACTTTGCTCAACTCTTTCTACCTATTTTTAGGTGGACAGCAAATTCCATCACCTTTATTTTTGCTGGCCAGCTAACCCCATTTTTTTTGCATGGGTCACATCAAGGACAGCCCACTAGACTCCCTGCAAAAAATTATGAACATTACTCAACTCCTTCTGCCTCTTTTCGGGTGGACAAACAAATATATAGTCCATATGTACAAATATATGTATATACTTAAATCAATAACGAAAATATTATCACTTCTTTCACTTCGTTCACGGATGATAATGATGAGGGTCTCAGGTCAAAGTTATCGTATAATTATAATTCCGTCTCTGGCGCCATAGTTCTGAAAATCTGTGGTCGACTGCAGTCGTGCGCTCGTGTGGGCCAGTGGGCATCTGCCTACAGCACGAACCAGTGTATGTGGATATATATCCCACTAGGGATGTGCAGTGATGTTAATTTTACCAAAACTAAGGCGATTAATAGATAGAACGTAAATCATGGTGAATCATTAAAGATATTAAATGCTCCACGTTTTCAAATATTGCAAAGTGTCTCGATAAACTGAGTTTCACACCGCTATTAACATCTACTATTATATACAACTTGGTTATATCAGTAAAACTGCGAATATAAAAATTGTAATAGTAATAATAATAATAATACTAATACAATTAGGAACAGCGTTATCTGCTGTTGGAACAGTTACCATCAGGGTGAACTTCCTCGCAAGGAGAGCTTTTCAATTACATTCCGTACATGGCGGATGCTCAGTAGTGGTTATTGTGATAAATATCTTGCATATGTAGCAAGTAAGTATATCTCAAGGAACGCAATGTGACGCTCTCTAGCGCGCAAAACACAACGGCCGGCAACTTTTTCTTGTCTTCCAAGATTGGCTAAGCTGAGAGCATGAATCACTGAGATTTTTTAGCATTAGCGTGCCGCTATTAGAATAAGTTGTTCAATACTGGCCGCCACATGACAGCAACGATATCGATAAAATAGAAAGGAAAAAACGCACATCGAGCGACGAAATCGGTACCTCAGCTGCGAAACAAGCCATACGAGTGTCGCCTACAGGAAGTGGGGCTCATGTCTCTCGAGTGAAGACGACTCAGGGGTAACAGTTCCTAATAGAAACATTCAAGTATTTGAATGGTTTCAACAACGTGCATACAACTGAACTTTTGAGAGAGACATTGATGATCGCCTGCAAAACAACGTTCAAAAACTCAACCGTACATCTCGAAGAACTACTCTGAGCCACTAGTTTTTTCCATATTTCATATCGAACACCGGGAAAAGACTCCCCTCCAAAATTGTCGGTGGAGACACAGTCAACGCGCTTAAAAATCTTCTAAACAAGCAGTGGGAGCGATACCTTACACAGCTACGAACACCTCCTCCACGAGTCATAAACTCTTAACGGACGAAGCTTCGAAGGCCACCTTAGTCTATTATCTTTCTAGCCCCAACTAACTTTACGTCTCCGAGCTTCGTGAATCTGCAGCAATAAAGCGTGCTTGCGAGATCATATCATTCGCTAAGTTCTTTTCTTTTCTTTCTCAGATATTTAAATGATACTGACATAATGGCAATAGCTCATAGAGGGCCGGAGCGTAAGTCCCGGCTGCTCTCAGGGAATGGGCCTGTTGGTCTGTCTAATGCCAGCTATCTAATCTAGTGTTATGACCTAATCATGCTATAGTCAAACCAGCGTAAGTAGTCCTATAGGGGCGGCGCTGTATTCAATGCAGCAGTGCCAAGTCTAATATATTGACTGATGTACTTTGAGTATTCGAATATAAATATATTTTTTTCGATTGAGACGAGTTATACCACCCGCTTAAGCGAAATGTGGCCAAATTGCTATGTGTTATTAGCCACGCCCATCAGACTCCTTACCCTGGTTTGACTAAAGCACATAGCAATCACGACTAACTACAGTAAACTACGTGTCTCAATATACAGGACTGCAAATGGGCTTAGACTCGAGCTGTTGGAAAGAGTTAGGTGTCTCAGGACGGCAGCAGTCGAGAAGTGACAAGCAATTTGGATTAGCTTTAAGCCAAATTTCCACATACGACTTTCATCAGTGTTACCACCATAGAGCCAACTTAACTAATTCGATTATGGCGCCACGAACACGGCTTCAGCCTGCATAATATTTAACTGTACGAAAAAAAAGAAAAAAAATCTGCTGCAAATTTCAGACCGTCAATTTCCAATTTTCAGCTGTTCTTCGCCGTTCGTAGAGACTTTAAATGGAAAAAGTTCCGTTGAGTTTTATCTATGAGGGTAACGCTGATGAACGTCGTATGTTGGCAGTAAGCTACAGTCTAAACTAGAGCACTCTGAGAGCGCATACCTCCGCCAAGTGAGAAGCGGTAGCAAAAATTCAAATTGTCTCTGAAACCATAATTTTCTTTGCATAAACTCCAAAATCTAATCATTTGTGCTTTTTAATATTAATAACAGCTTGTTCAATTTTTTTGAAGATCCGTTCATAACTTTTTCAGCTATACTGCTAACAAACGTTATGACAAATATGAGTCAAACATACAAACGAACTCACCGATCCGCACCAAAATTTGATCATTTATGTCCATTCATTATTTTTTGAGTTATTGTGCTAACAAGTATAAAATTAAAAACAGTGACAAATGAACAAACGAATAAACGGACCATTACCAAAATTTGGTCATCTACTCTTTGTTATATACCTAACAACTCATGTCATTTTCATCAAAATCCATCGATAGCTTTTTGAGTTATGGCATCGAGAAAAATGACGCAGACAAACAAACAAACAAACGGATGGACATATCTTCACCAAAAATTATTCATCTGTTCCTCCTAACATACCTAATATAGGGACATTTAAAGTAGGTTTAGCCAAGTATTGAAAAACTCAATAGAACCACTGTCTGTTTCTCTGTCTGTCTGTCTGTTTGTGCTGCTTTTGTATTGGAGGAACCGCCTCCTAATAATTATACTACGGTATCATCATAAAAGTTTGGCAATCATTCGCTATCCAATGCCACCCAACATTGAGATGCGATAACATCTACGATTTTCATCTACAAATTCATTTGGATCGAAAGAATGAAATGTAATACATAAAAGATTTCACGCACTTATAGGGTATGGTGGATCTAATGAGTGAAGCATATCAGGGAGACTTCGCACAAACCTCAGCAATATCGATTGTCTTAACACTGAAAGTATACTTCTGCTAGCTTGTGGTTTATCATTTATCATTACCCTGTTGCAATTATCATTGCCCTGTTGCAATTGTCATTGCACTGCTGCAATTATCACTGCACTGTTGCAATTATCTGCCATACAACGTAAGGATACAGACACGCCGTACAGAGCACATGAGTTCATTCAAAGAAACTGATCGTTTCCCATTTCAACGATTGCAATTATTGTTCATTGAGTTACAAGTGGCTATCAATATTTAGAAACACTGCGTACACGCCTAATTTGAGACTTTATACCAGAGAACTATTTACTATTTGTACAATTACGATCATAAGGGACTAAATAATTGTAACGTGTTACTCCGTTTAACTTGAGCGAGGGCTCACTGGTTATAACTGTGATGAATATTAATAGAGTAGAGACTTCATACGTAAACTAGTAGCTATCATCACACAAGGTATGGTGCGCACCGACAGCACTTAAACATTAACTGGCAAAACTATCATTACCGTATACTGATTACTGCAGGGTAACTTGCAAATTCAATGATCCGCAAGGCTGTAGAAGATAATAACTCCAATAACTGTAGCGAATTTGCCTGAATGATGAGAGTAAATGTAGCGAGTGCTGACTATGAATTGCTGCTTAGCTGTATTATATGGGGCTATCGCGTGATATAGCTCATGCCGCAGTGTCCATACACAGTACACGATGCTGTGAGTACAGTACAGAGGGGAACAGTATAAAATAATACAATACAATACTGTGATGGTACAATATAACAGAGTACAGTGAATTACAGTACAGTATCATAAACTGATAGAGAAAACATAGCTATACCAGACTACATAGTACAATGCAGAACTATGAAATAGGTAATAAATGGCATAAAAATATAATACACTTTATTGTTACGCATATAAAGACATGGCGCACAAGTACAGTATAAGTATATGTGTAATAGTCACTACTACAGGTGTATCGAAAAGTGCCCTGGCTCTCTGGCGTTCGTGGTACAGTACTATGTATTAATGAAGCGCCCACTACTGCAGTGCGCTGCATGAAACAGTATAGGAAATTATACCCAGTGTCACGCTTGTTCTCTTTCACGCTATGCTGACATCAGGCGTGGACCTTGGAAATTCTCTACGAAATTCAAGTTATGTGTAACTGCTAACACTTGACATGATAATCGGAAAATCGTAATTCCTGCTTCATTTTTAAATATTTTCAAAAATTCCGTACCCGAAGTAAGCCGCTTTAGCTTTTCCAAAATATTTTCTTAGTGGGTCATTTGCCGCAGTGCTGGTAAGTGTAAAAAAAACTATTAGAACCATTCGCAGCAAGGTGCGTTAGTTAGTTTCTGTTATTTTTTATTTCGTTTGTAGTGCTAAGCACAGTACCAACAAAAGAAAATTGGTTTCAGTGACTTTTTTCATCATTTGTTTGCAGACTATAAGGAGCAAATTGAGAATTTTGGATCAACCAAACAGCTGTTACCGCCTAATAGTACAGCCAAACAGCTGTTGCAGCTCAACAGCACAACCAAACAGCTGTCACCGCCTAACAGTATAACCAATCAGCTGTTACCGCTCAACAACACAACCAAACAGCTGCTACAGCTTAACAGTACAACCAGACAGCTGTTACAAAGTTAGTAATGCAGCATGCGATTATCAAAAATTATCGAAATTATCAAAGTTAACCTAGAAAATAGATAATTTGCGCTCCCCAAAAAGTTTCAATATGTGATCATTAAATGCTTTATAATTATACAGTAATTAAAACTCGTAGCTTGAAATAAACAGATACATGAGCAATTTCATCAATATTGGGCCTAAATTGTATACGTGTAGAAAACAAAGAACGTGCGTCTTGTGAACTGTTTTCTTTGGCTCGGTGATGGAGCGCCACCTAAGTTGTAATTGCACTTAAGTACTGAGCTGCACATTGTAACTTAGTGCATTATAGTACAGCGCTGAAAAATGCAACTTAGTGCACTACAGTACAGGGCTGAAAAGTACCACTTTGTGCACTATAATTGCACTAGAGTACGGGGCTGAAAAGTACCACTTTGTGCACTATAATTGCACTTCAGTATAGGGCTGAAAAGAAGTGCAACTTAGTTCACTATAGTGCACTACAGTACAGGGCAGAAAAATGCAGCTTTGTGCACTATAGTGCACTACAGTACAGGGCTGAAAAGTACAGCTTAAGGCACTATAGTGCACTACAGTATTGGGCTGCATATTACAGCTAAGCACAATGCATACCCTCTTGAACTGCTAACTTGCACATAGCTCTGAAACGTAATTTGTGCAACACTGCACCGCAATGTCAACACACTCAGAGGCTTTCCCTATTGTGCTACAACCCAGCGATGAAATGCTTCTTGCATTTGAAATTCACTTCATGTGATAACTCTGCATGCCGATTTAGTCCTAAACTTGGGACCAATTCACGTTGCTGTAACAAAGATTCTTTTCCAAACACACTTTGGTGAGAAGACTCTTAACACTACAATTGCAACGTTGTTACGCCTAGATATGTATATATATTTTGCAGCAAACCACTGAGGGGAACTGCGTGGGGGTACGTACCTGACCAGGAATGGGAAGATAGGGGGGCTCGGGTCGACGAACCTTCCGTTTCAGCGCTATAGTTCTTAGCTGCCCGATGCTGGCTGCAGCTGCGTTACTCCTCTGAGGCCAGCTAGTATATACAGTGCTTAGACATAAGTGTTTGCACAAATCTATTTTTTTTTATGTATTTTACAAATTAGGGACTGCTTTAGGATAATAATTAAAGCAGGAAGTTTATATAACATATATATATATATAAAAGAATATTTAAACAGAACATTCAAATGTGCACTTATAACAAGAAAATTTTACACAAGCAAAAGCAATGAGGGAGAAAAGTATCTGACCAAAACAAAATTATGACATTAGTACTTGGTGGCGTGACCTTTATTGGCAATAACAGCATTGTTATAGCTGGAAATTAACCTTTCACATTCACTTGATGGTATTTTTTATTCCATTCTTCCATGCAGATAACCTTCAATTCAGTAAGGTTTTTGTGACACCGTTTGTGGAAACCAGATTTAAAAAGACGCCACAAATTTTCTATTGGAAGTAATGTGATTGGGTGATTGGGTAGGCCATGGAAGAACATTTATTTCTTCCTTTGAGACCATTCTTTCATTAAATTCACTGTATGCTTGCGGTCGTTGTCTTGTTGGAAGGTCCACCTGCGCCGTCCGTAGAATTTTTTGGCACTTGGAAGGATCTTCTCTAATATCTCCCTGTACATGAAACTATTCATCTTGCCATCAATGATATGAAGATCCCAACACCATGGGCAGTAAAGCAACCCCACACCATGATGCTGCCCCCTCCATGCTTCACGGTGAGAATGGTGTTCTTGGGGTTATAGGCAGTACCACGTTTCCTCCATACATGCCGAGCTTCGTTTCGGCCAAAAAGTTCTATTTTAGTTTCGTCAGACTATATAACCACGTCCCAAAACTCATTTCCTTTGTTCAGGTAGTCTTTGGCAAATGCTAAGCGGCTCTTGACATGTTTTGCTGTAAGAAGAGGAGTTTTGCGAGGAGTGTATGAATGAATGCCAGTACGGTTCAATTCCCTAACAATAGTTTTCTAGCTGACATGCAGTCCCTGAGACGCCAGTTCACTCTGAAGGTCAGCACGAGTTGTCATTGGGTCATTAGTCACCTTACGTAGCCTGTAGCGCCGAGGACGACCCATGATCTTACGCGGAGCTCCAACTCTTGGCAGGTTGGAAACCGCCCTAGTCACTTGATGCTGGCGGAATATTGCTCCAACCGTTGAAAAAGAAACATTGACACGTTCTGTTATTACTCTTTAAGTTAAACCCTCACTACGAAGTTGAATTAGGTATCTGTTTACGAGTAGCTTCAGGGATTTCTTTAACTATTTGCATTGTCGTGAGAATGTGCGCGATTCAACGTGGTCTAGAGAGGTAATGCTTGCGCCGGCTGTGGCTTGTTTACATTGAATTTGTTTCGAGACGTTTCGTGAACGTTCTAGAATAACTTGCAAACTAATTTATTCAAATTATACTAATAAATATCAAAGATTCAACATCATATTTATTTCGGTCAAATACTTTTGTCCCTCATTACTTCTACTTGTGTTAAATTTTCTTGTTATAAGTGCACATTTGACTATTCTGTTTAAATATTCTATTATATATGAGTTATTTAAACTTCCTGTATTAATTGTCCTAAAGCAGACCCTAAATTTTTTAAAAATGCATTAAAAATAGAGTTGTGCAAATACTTATGTCTAGGCACTGTATCTGTAGCACGGATTAGTGCATGTGTGTTTCCCAGTGGAGGGTACAGTCAAAGTTGACTTTACCTTTTTACTTTAACAGCGAGGGAGTTGTAGTAAAAACATCATCGTTATTTCCCCAAGCGAATTTTTCGGCGTCTCTGAAGCTAACCCCTCAAACCGGTTTCTGTGGAGGAGAAATATACAGTTAAGATGGTTCTAATTCTACTGACGCATATAAGTTTGTAAATTTTGCACACCTGATGTCGTCCAGTACACTATACTGTAACTATTTACCATACCATGCAGATAATTAGATGGGTCAAATAGAGTATGATGAATCATTAAGGAGATTGAGAGTTCCATGTTTAAACGTAACAATTATTGCACACTAAATAGTAATTGGCTATCATAATTTAAGTACAGACATGAGCACGTTGGTCACGTGCAATTTTAAGCGCAGAGAGATTTCTGCTATTGGGAAGGTCACAATGCTAATCTGCTTCCCTACATTGAAATAGCCTGTGCTTTGTACTACTATTATACATTTGTACGCTCGCTCAATGGGGACAATTAAGAATGAAGATGAATGTTACTCGAGTAAAAATGTCAAAGGCATTATGGCGTTCACTTAAACTACTTTCACTACTGGTAAACGGTCATCACACATCACTGAAAACCGTAGGGCAACTTTTCAGTTCAGAGACTGGCAAATCTGAGAGGAATAGTCGGTCCAATTTTGCATTGAATATGCGGGGCTGAATAACTGCTCAGTTACCGTCGAACACTGTTTGTCACCATCGCATGATGTGGGCCAAACTGTAGTGTCGCTAAGCACACTACAGTACAGTATGGTGCAGTGCCAGAAATTAAACGAGCGTGCACTATTGCACTCGCCTTCGTGGTACAGTACTATACATTAACGTACACGACAGCTGCTCTGGACTTCACAGTAGGCCTACTGCATGATACAGAGCGAAAACTTATCGGCAGCATCACATGTTTTTTTTTATATATCAGCTTGTTCCTGCGATCACTAGTGCACCAAACGCAACCCTTTTGTTGAATAGTCATGAAAATATGCATTTGAAAACATCTTACCATCCTAACAAATACGTTCAGAATACTTCAAAATTCACCATGTCCACAAAGTCCATCAAGTCCACAAAATCCACGACGGTCACCAAGTCCACATTGTCCACCAAGTGCACATAAGCAACCCAGTTCACACCGACCCGTAACCAGACCTGCACTAATAACTTGGGAATTCCCGGGTTTGTATCCTGGATACGGTTCGGCAAAAAAAGTTGGGTACCTTGGAATTTTTTTCTTCACTATTAAATAGGGAAAAAGAAGGGCTTCGGACAGACGGAATGACGGACAGACAGACATCTCTGTTATTACCTCCGCCAAGGAGGTTATGTTTTCGTCGTGTTTGTCTGTCTTTCACCAAGTTAACTGGGTCTGATTTCTCTCGAGCAAAGACGACTCAGGGGGCAACTAATAGAAACATTCAAGTACTTGAATGGCTTCAACGACGTACCTATAACGGGACTCTTTGAAAGAGACCCCAATG
>LQNS02277098.1:407904-419884 GCA_001587735.2 Parhyale hawaiensis | reverse complement strand
TTTTTCTCTTTCGTCTTCCATTTTTTCTCTTCTCGTTTCTCCATTCCTCTACATTCTACTAACATAATGGCAATAGCTCATAGAGGATCGGGGTGTAAGTCCCGGTGTCTTTTTGAGAATGGGCTTTTGGTTCGTCTACTGCCGCCTATCTAATCTAATCTAACTCAAAAAGTTTTTAACCGATTTAGACGAAATTTACTGGGATTGTTAGGAATGTTAGGAGGAACAGATGATTAACTTCTGGCAAAGATATGTCCATCCGTTTGTTTGTTTGTCTGCCTCATTTTTCTCAATACCATAGCTCAAAAAGCTATGGATGGATTTTGATGCAATTAATATGACTTGTTTGGTATATAACAAAGAGTAAATGACCAAATTTTGGTGATGACCCGTTTGTTCGTTCGCTTGTGACTGTTTTTAATTTTATGCTTGTTAGCAGAATAACTCAAAAATAATGTATGGATCTTTATGAAAATCATAAGGGTTGTTAGAAATGTTAAAAGACAAAAATGATTAAATTTTGGTGCGGATCGGTTTGTTTGTTTGTATGTTTGATTCATGTTTGTCATAACGTTTGTTAGCAGTGTAACTCAAAAAGTTATGAACGGATCTTCAAGAAAATTTCACAATCTGTTATTACTATCAAAAGGCACAAATGATTAGATTTTGGAGTTTATACGAAGAAAATTATGGTTTCAGAGCTAATTTGAATTTTTTTGCTACTGTTGCCTCGCTTGGCGGAGGTATGCGCTCTCAGTGTGCTCTAGTTATAGTATAGTTATTAAAAACTTCGTGCTCGAGCCTCCACGGTGAGATCGTACAACCGGATTGTAACACCTGAAAACCCTAACACTGTTAAGAAAACTCCATTAGAAAGCCATTATTAACAGCTAACTTAAACGCCTGCAGACAAACACGACCGAAAGCTGATCCCAGCAATGAATTCCAGACCAAAACGCTCAAGGACAGAAAACACCAACTGAACTGACATATCTGACATCCAACAGTCTACTGTCAAGGAGTAGGCATAAGTTGCTGCCCGTGTACTTCTCCCAAAGACATAGAGGGCAGGGACAGAAGAATTCAACCATGCTTTTACGTGGTGTTTACATGACATGCAAATCATCGAAACTGCGGACAGCAAGTTATGCAGAACTGCTGCAACTAGATATGCAAATTGGTAACTTTGGGCAGGCGGCATACTTATTATTTTTCTATTATATATCGTGATCCGCGGTCTCTTAATCTCTATATACCAGTTATATCTGCAGTGGAGAAAATAAAATTTTTTTTTTCGTCTGCGTGCTCTAGTACCCGAGATCGCCTCCCCGCCATGAAGGCAAATCTTTGCTGTACTTGACATTCAACATTAGCATTTCCCGCGTTTGCATTCCTCTGCGGCTATTTGTGCTTCTTTGGGGCCAGTTGGCCTGTATCTGCAGCGCGAACCAGTGCGTGTGGGTTTTCTAGTGGAGGGTGTGGTCAAGCTAACTTTACCTTACCAGAAATGACTGTTCACATGAAATTTCCGTCACTGACTCCGAAGCACTGACACTCTGAAGTTGACTTCAGCCGTGCACTTCTCTTGGACCTCGCAGACATCCGTTTGCAGCACGAGCCAGTGTATACGGATGTCGCAATTAGTATGTGCGGTTAAGTTGACATAGCTGTTCCCTGTACCAAGTTTATGACAAAGACGCCTTAGGATTAGGGCTGAAATATCTTTTCAACTATTCAGGAGCTTGAATAAATTGTTTAATCAACAGAACCAGTGTTGCTGATACTATTTCAGCCTTGCTTTAAATTCCCAATACAATGATCTATGCTCACAAACTTTTAATAATCAACAGACCTGATGCATAAATATCAAAGATAATAATTAACATATTTACAGCGGAGATGCAATTTTTGAATATGTCTCATGATAAGCGCTTAAAATGAGTTAATACATCTAATCTCCCAAAAGCTTCCGCGGGCCAGATTAAAAAACTAAGGGCCAGATGTGGCCCGTGGGCAGTAGTTTGTCCACTCCTGGTGTCGACTGTTATATGCTGATATATAATATCGGTTTAAACCGAAACAACTGTAGATTTCGGATATATCCCTTGCACTTTTTCCGAAAAAAAAAAAAATCTTGATAAATCAAAATCAGCAGATCGTCTTCTTATTTGCACGGAAGAAAAGTATAAGTATCAGAGCTATTATGCCGTGACATTCCAATTCCCAAATTGAGAAGGGAAACGCAAAAATGTTTTGTCGTCTTTTGATGTAATTGCCGCAAATTACACCTGTACATCAAGAAACCTTGCAACTGCTGCCATTTGCACAGTTATGACCGATTCATTTGGTCTTAATACTAATTTCTTTATTTTGGCATATTCTTGTTGCAAGTAAAGTTCCAATTAGTAAACTGGTTTTGTATTTGTGTAATGCTATTAACAGCCTCGTAAATGCCGTTATTTGCGGACGATTTTTTGTCGCCGCTGCCATTTGCGTAATAATGATCAGATTCCTTTCAACTACACGCCAATTTCTTTTTCTTTGTTTATTCGTGTGGCTTGCAAAGTTTCATTCATTTCTCTCGTTTTGAACGAGTGCAGTATTTGGCATCGAGTGGTAAATGAAGTCGCTGCCATTTGCATAGTTTTTTGACTGGATTTCACTCGTCGAAACGACTATAAATGCTGATAATACCGGTGATATCGGAAACAACAGGTTATTATTTTAATTTTTTTAGGGTGCTTTGCCGTTAGTTTCAAAAATCTAAAAAAAAAAAAAAATCAGAAGTAGTTCCTCTACATTTTTGCTCAAAAGAAGGTATTAGTATAATTGCGCGGTGGTATACCCATTCCCAAATGCAGAGGAAAACGCACAATCCAAGACAAAACAATTGGCAAACTCAAAATGAAATAATCTCATATTTTAAAATAGGCTACAACTTTTTACTAAACCATAAATTCACGAAACCGATTCTGAATTTTTCCTGACTATGGTATCTATCTATAATATTCTTCTGCTTGAGGCTCCATCCGTTCGTACGTCCGTCCATGTGTCTGCACGTTACGCTTGTCTGTATTAGCGGAAGCTTCAACTTGCAGGAAGCTCCGATTTTCGCTGGAAGGAAGTCAACCATAGCTGTCTTCTTGCATTCGCTCTTGAAGAAATTTTCAGTCAGTTTCGAAGCAAGGACATGAAGTTCAGCTTGCAGGTATCATAGAGGCAGTACCAATCTTCATATATTGTAATATTTACATTGCTGGGGTTGCATAGCGATCCAAAAATTGGAAGTTTCGTAGTCAGCATACAATGCACGAGCTGTTTTGAACTGCTTCATTCTAAAGCATTTATGACGTGAAATTGAAGCACGATGTTTAAAGAAATCACGTAGACTGACAGAAAATGTGACTTCGGTAACATGAATCATTCATTGAAAAAATGGGCTGAGTGTTGTATTTTATGGGAAAGCCATTGCAAATAAAGTATAAAGCAGCCACGGGTAAAGGTAAAATCAACTTTGACTGCACCCTCCACTGGCAAATCCACTCGCACTGGTTCGTGCGGCAGACATATACCAACTGGCTCCAGAGGAGTAAGTACAGCTGCAGCCAACGACTGGTCGCTAAGAACTATGGCGCCGAAAAGGAAGGCAGAACGACCATCCACCCCGTACCCTAGGGCAGGTACCCCTACGGTAGCTATGCGCACAAGCAAATGCGCTGATTCAACGCGCCGAGTGCCTCGAGAAAGACTGCGCCTAGTGTATGGACCGATCCCGGGTACCTCGGCACAACTGTGCACTGTGTGCAACGCGCAATGTCCGCAGCTACCGCAGGTCCCGCAATAGAATTGAAATCATCAAATACAATGGTGAAAAATGGAAATAGTAAAAGTGGGAAAGTCTAAATAATGTTATCTTCAGAAGATGAGAAACAAAGGTTAGCGAAGACGTGTAAATATAGCAGAAAAGTAGCGAGAAACGTACTTCCGAAGAGAGAGAGTGCTATATTTGTTTTTATATCTCTATCATGATATACAAGGGCGAAAACTTTCCTGGTAAAACGTCTGCGAGATCCACCTGTGATAGTGTCTAGATATATTGTGTAGGGTAACTTAAAATGGATTTGCTACGACTTGGCATGCACGGGCTACTTTAAGCCCACGGCGCACGAGTCGGAACACGGAAGCGCTTCATTTCTTGGAACAGATGCTTATGCCGACGTGGTAACGGTTGAATCTATTAAGACACATAGATTCCAAATATGTACAGTTACGAATTGAAACTCAAAATAAATTCAAAGAAGGAGTCTAAACTGAGCAAGTGACTCTTGCGGTAGCGGAATAGCTGCCGTGGCTAGGAGTTTAAGCAGCTTTTGAATACAATAATATTAGAGAAGTAGTAGTTTCATGCACAGGAGCGTAATGGAAAGGATAGGGAGAAACGTTCACATGTTTTGACTCTCGTGTGCAGGAGACTTGAGGTTGGACGCACTTAGTAAGGATTAAGGGGCAGACGCTATTTATGGGGTAGGTTAGGTTGAGGAGAAGCATAAGGTCGAATTAAAGTGAGTTATAATAGAGTAGGTGAGCATTACTTCATTTTAAGAAGTGAGAACTTTAACGAACGGTGGAATTTCCACGGGTTCCGCTTGTAGACTATAAATGCGGACAATATCGGTGAAATCGGAAACAACTGTATGTTTTGAAGAAATAGATAAGGTTTTTTATAGAAAAATTTCAAAGTCAAAGTAAGCAGATCCTCCTCATATTTGCATATCAGAAGGGTGTTAGTAATAGGAGAACTGCCCTAGGGTATTCCCCTTCTCAAATGCAAAGGGAAACGCCCAATCCATGACAAAAGAATTTTCGCCTACTGAAGATGCCATTTTTTTCATAAGCAATGACTTTTACGTAAACATGAATTCACTACACCAGTTCTGAATTTATGCTAAGTATGGTATAGACCAGTGGTGGACAGACTTTTTGACTCAGGGGTCACACGGATTCCAAAAAATGACAGACGGGCCGGGTCAGCTCCGGATGTATACACATCACTGATAAAAAAAAAAAAATAGGAGTAACATACATGCTGCAGATATGCAATTCTCATCAAGTTTTATAATAAGCGCTTAAAATGAGTTGATATATCTAATATCTCAAAATCTTCCGCAGGCAGGATTAAAAAGACTAACGGGCCGGATGTGGCCCGCGGGCCGGATTAAAAAGATTAACGGGCAGGATGTGGCCCGCGGGCCGTAGTTTGCCCGCCCCTGCCCTAGAGGAACCACATACAAAATGAGCTCAGCATGCTTATTTTCGAGGCAACGGGTTCGTTTTCTATTTGCCTGCAGCCATGCGGCGACAGTAAAGCACATCCAATTGATTTTCACTGAGGGGAATTACCCAATTGCCAAACTAACTCTATTTCCGAACGTGCAGTTACATATTATTTGAGGGGATTATTATTTTCACCTATCAAGCATCCGACGATGCTTTACAAACCAAGCCTATATGCGCGCTTTACTAGTTAATATTGGCAATTATATACAGAATACAAGTGTAAAAGAAACGAGAACGCCTCGTGACGTAAGGTTATTACCTGCGGTAGAGGGCAAATTCAACGGGGCCATTTTTTTTATGGCCAGCTTACCCTAGAGTTTTGGCATTTTTAACATAGCCAACCCATCTGACTGCCTGAAAAAAAAAAAATTATTAAGATTCAACTCCTTATGCCTCTGTTTTGGTGGACAGACAGCAAAATTCATCGCCGTCATTTATGATCGCCAGCTGTTTCAAGTATTTTTTTTAGCACTGTTCATATCTAAGTCAACGCACCTGACTCCCCACAAAAAAATTACGATTATTGCTCAATTCCTTCTGCCTCTCTTTGAGTGGAGTTGCAAATTCAACGCCATCATTCTTGATGGCCGGCTAACTCAAAATTTTTGCAATTTTTTACATCTCAGACAACCCACCTGGCTGCTAGAAAAAAAATTATTATTATTATTATTATTATTATTATTAATATTATGACTCAACCCCTTCTGCTTTTTTTGGGTGGGCAGACAACAAAGTTCATCGCCGTCATTATTGATGGCCAGCTAATTTAGTATTTTGGCATTGTTCACATCTAGGTCAACCCGTCAACCCCTGCAAAAATATTATGAACTTCACTCAAGTCCTTCTACCGCTTTTTGGGGGACAGATAAAAACATATATAGATTCTTAAATCCTAAACGAAGACATTATTACCTCTCTCACTTCGTTGGCGAGTGATAAAAAAGGAATTACGTAAGAGTACTAGCGGACAACCACACGGTTCAACGTTCGACGATAGAAAAGCCAACCCACATTTGTCTTACGTGAAGCCATGGTGGATTCAGGGCAGAATTATACATTGATACCTTGGTATACTTATGTCAACCTATACCAGTATTACCCTGACTTACCACAAAGCAGGGCCGTCTCTGAAGCGGCGGCCCCAAATATTATCTGGGTGATGAAAGTGCATACAAGTTGAAATCGACCTAGCTTATTCGCTTTAGCGTATAGTGATAGTGCATAGGCCTACAGTACATGTTGAGACCGGCTAAGTTTATACGTTTTACCATAGTGATTATGCACGGAAGTTAAACTAATACCGATTACGCTTAAAACAGTCTCAGAATCAGTTTTGTAGTATCCAGTAGAAGTCCAAAACTCACGTTTGAAATACCGGATAAACGAAAGAAAGCTAACCGGAGCAGAGAAGCGTCATCGCTGTAATTCAATCCAAGACGATCTGTGGCAGTCTTCTCTTTTCAAGCTAAGCCTCACAAATGAAGTTGAAGGCATTACCGGCTTCAGTGTCATCCAGTCCAAAATTAAAAGCCCCAGCGACTCGGGCGTGCGTGGTGGAAGACATGTCAGGTTTGCCGCTGCCCCAGGGGCCTTGCCCCTCACCGAAGGGGGACTCGACCCCGTTGCCCCACGTCCAAACACCTTTGTTGTTCTTCACGATGTCCACCCACCAGTGGTTGTTCACTGTTTGGCAAAATATATAAATAAGCTAACCTAGCAATGCATTATCCTAATAGAGATCACATATAATAACTAATAATGTCATAGTATCATTCTCCCATACATCAGCAACGATATTTCATGTAAATTGTTCTGTTATTAAATTCTTTATGTCTTTCTAAGTTATATTTTCAATGCTCTACAAGGTTGTTGGTTCACAAAAAACTAACACAAAAAGTAATTTTTTAATACATCACTCAAAAACAATTTTCCTATAGAATAAATATGAAAAAGAACAAGTTTTTCAAGAGTTTAACAAGACTATTTACTGTTACAAAATGGTCTAGAATGCACCTATGACAATGCACAAAACAAAATTTCTAGGGGGCCTTGAACGGACTCCAGACCCGCGGTCCCTGTGCTGAGCAGCCCCCTGGGCTGTCGGAAGACTGGAAAACATTTTATAACCCCCACGCTCAAAGTCTGGCTACAGCCCTGTATATACTGTATATATGTGGCATTGCTGGTATCACCTTTGACGTGTACGATCACCCTCGTGTAGGCAGTTTCAGGTCCAAAGCGGCCGTTGGTTTACTCTGACGCGATCCCGTATCACTGATGCCGTGGCATTTTGGGTACGGCTCGAATTTCTTCCTAGCTTAATTCAAATAGGTTCTAATGGAGAGGAACGCACCCTCTCTATTTATCCTACGGTAGCGTTGCGAGTAAACTTTTTCCTTAAACTGGCTGAGTGGCTTATCCAATCGGAGAGCGGCATTGCCTCAAGCAGCCTATTTAGAAAGGAGTTCTGAGCTCAAAATTTTATAGCCACTAGTCAACCAAACGCAACCCTTTTGTTGAATAAGTCATGAAATATGTATTTGAAAACATCTTACCATCCCATTGAAAAAAGTGCACGCTACTTCAAAATTCACGAAGTTCACCAAGTCCACATTGTCCATCAAGTGCATAAAAGCAACCATCTTCACAGAGGCCCGTGACCAGGCCTTCACTAATAACCCGGGAATTCCCGGGTTCGTATCCTGGATACGGTTTGGCAAAAAGAAAAGTTGGGAGACTTGGAATTTTTTTCTTCAGCATTAGATAGGGAAAAATAAGGCTTCGGACAGACGGACGGACTGACTGACAGACAGCTCTCTTATTATAGTATACATTAACCATCGACAAAATTCCGAGCGGATGGACGTATTTAAAGGAAACTTGTATCTTGTATACGATCTGATGATGAAAGTAACAGGGTGGGCACTGTGATATAAATCTTCAGATACGATTGTTTTTGCAAAAATATTGAAGAACTGCCTGTCTGTATCTTCCTTAATTGTATGTGCTGACCACTGCCACTTCAGCCAGTTTAAGGACTCCAAACGCCAGCTTCGATCACGTGACAAAGCCATGTGCTTACTCGCCCAGAGAGTGCTTGGGCTTGCTCCTCCCATTAGAAGTTCCTTGGCTTATTCCTTCACTGCGTTAAGCGGCATAATGTATGCATAATTAAAATACGGTCATTCTTATACCAGATAATTTATCATCTAGTTATGTCTATAGTACATATATAGTTATGATATTATGTTATAATATTATAATAAATATTATCATACCATTATTGATGTTGTTATAACTATTACTATCGCTGTTATTAATAATTAAATAGGAAGGTCTCGCACCGTCAGAACTGGGTAAGCAGAAGTTGTGTTTTGCCTGCTTATAGTACTGATTTTACCCATTACAAATAAAATCATGGTAACCGTCAACTTGATTTAGTGTTTACTATTGTCTAACCAGCGGCTCTGATCCTTTTTTACTGCTACAGAGTACCACCTGAAGGTGAACATATTCGTGTGGTACTCCTTCCTCTACTGTATCAGGTAACCATGCCTTGTATCACTTTCTGTTTACATTTTCATCTTGGTGCCATCCTCGGGGAAGGATAGAAAAAAAGAAATTGCTAGATATTCATAGGGTAGGAAGATTTTAAATGTAGTGTAGTTTAACGGGTAAATGCACCCAAGAGCATGGTTGACTTTGTTAATACGAGCATGATTTTTTTTATTTTTCTTGCAGTTGAACTACTTTATCATATTTGTTAAGTATTGACACCATATCTTTTTTTTAATTACTCGCAGTTCAAATTTTTTATATAACAGATCTTAGTTCGGTATCCGACGTCTGTCATCCCCTCCCTAGGTGCTACCGGATCCCTGAGTAAGATCACTGGTCTAAATCAAGGAGGGAGAGCAGGCACATTCCGTCGTATTGGCCAAGGAATTTTTTTCATCGATGGCTGCTCCCTTCCCACCAATCACAGGCTTCCAGCCATTCGTTCCCATCAATCACAGGCTCCCAACCATTGGTACTGCCAATCAGTAATTCAGTCAGGGTTGCTTCAGACTTGCCTGATGGTTCAGTTTCCGAACTCCGTAGTCGATGCTACCTCCTTGTATTGCTTCTTTCATCTAGACAAAGGATGTGAACGTCGGCAGTTTTCCAGCAGCAAATCTAGAATGCCGTCTTCTAGTATCCATCTCGAAACTTAGTTCCTTCGTTATAGTCGGGCAGACATTTAAAGAAATGAAGTTTGCTTTATCAAACTCTCAGCATACATTATCGAAAAGATGCCGTTTCTCAGCTACTTTACTTTAAACAGAAATGTGATGAGAACCAAAAAGGTGTGAGCTCTATTCAGGGTTCAAAATCACCGGTTATACTGTAAAGAGGTTGAGCTGAAGAAACTGTTTCAAGTTCAGTGGTAAAATAATCATATCCAACGATGCATGAGTTCTTCCAACGAATCATAACATGCGGAGTTTGCATTTTAAATCCAAAGTTAAGGCACAATTTAAAACTGACTCTTTACTGTGCTGATGGACACCCTGTTGAAATACATTCTGTTCTGTAGCAAAAATATTTTCCTTATCTTTATCGTATGCTCCGAGCTTGGAGAAAATATAACTGAAGCGAAGCTCGTCCCTTCTGGTCCAAGTTGCTATATTAAGAAATGGCTGTAGCTTCCATCCCACCATACCCCAACTTTGGGAGTCTACCTAGCTGAATGACTGACAGACAGTTTTCTGGTGCAACTACATGGAATGTAGAAGATCAGCCATTTTTTGCAACACAATTAAAACCGGCAGTTAGAACCTGCTAACAAGATTTAACGTCCAACACGAGACTGAAACTTAAGGAGTTTGGAAATTGGATACCTAGTGCTATATTCAGCGAGTCCACTAAAGAATTGAGAATCGAAATTTTAGTGTCGTGGACAATACTCGTATTTGCAGCTAAGATAGTTGAAGAAAAACAGGGTGAGTTTAATGTCGCCTCCTTCCACCCGCTGACGTCACCAGCCAGAATGTAGGAAAATTACACTCTCGGACTTGAGTAGGACTTCGCAGAAGTGCTCGTTCCAAGATATATTTCCTCGCCGAGGCTCAGAGAACAATAAAATATTTGCAGTGGAGAAGTAGTACTATGTGGCAACTAGGTGGGCTACCACATTGAGATACTCCAAACGCATTCCACAGCAAGATTTCTGAAATTTGGCAAAGCGAAAGCTACCTTGCCGTTTAGCAGATGAATTGTCTCCTACCTAATGCTTCAACTCAGTAGAGAAAGACCAACCAATGATGGAAGCAAGCAACAAAAAACTGGGCTTTATTACATGTAGCGAGAAAGTAGAGATTGCTATCATTACTAGTGACACTCAAGGAACTCACCTCCTTGGAAGGAAGCATAGTTGGCTTGCAAGAATTCCTGGACGTAGGTGTAAGCTCCCATGGTTGACAGAGATGCCAGTGTGAGGTTACGAGCTTTGCAAGCCAGCCTTGAGTTCTCGAATGACTGAGGATCCTCTACAAGCACGTAATGAGGACCTGCAGAATGTATCGTTCTTAGTTTTCATTAGTGTTGTTTCATTTAATGTCAAGCACTGCATTAAACACACCAATGTCAAGTACTGCATTAAACACCCCTGTTTTCTACAGATATCTACTCACCTCCTCATTTGCTGATTCACTTATTTTCAAATGGGAGGCAGGACCTTCAGAAATTATTAGACAGTAACTGAGAAAATGTTTATCGACCAAGTTTTCCAGCGTCAAAGCTGTATTCTAAAGACGAGAGTCGCTCAAACTCTCTAATGCGTGGTCAATAAAAACTTGTGCGGTCAACATCTGATAACGTCTCCTAGTTTGCTTGAGTTTAGTTTTAAACAAATAGCACCGACCTATAATGTTGGTCTTATGTCCAGCACCACAACCTTGCCTCACCAATCACAGCATCTTATATGAACAGCACCGACCTATAATGTTGGTCTCATGTCCAGCACCACAACCTTGCCTCACCAATCACAGCATCTTATATGAACAGCACCGACCTACAATGATGGTCTCATGTCCAGCACAACAACCTTGCCTCACCAGTCACAGCATCTTATATGAACAGCACCGACCTACAATGATGGTCTCGTGTCCAGCACCACAACCTTGCCTCACCAGTCACAGCATCTTTTATGAACAGCACCGACCTACAATGATGGTCTCATGTCAAGCACCACAACCTTGCCTCACCAGTCACAGCATCTTATATGAACAGCACCGACCTACAATGATGGTCTCATGTCCAGCACCACAACCTTGCCTCACCAGTCACAGCATCTTATATGAACAGCACCGACCTACGAGCATACTGTGAGCAGCTGAAAGACACATCACAACTAAACGAGTTCGTATCAGTAATGATCCCCTGTAGATGAATCGAACAGTCAAACGCTGCATTGCTAGGCGACAAGCGCGTTACAAAGCCTGGAAGCGTAATCCAACAGAGGAGAACAGCCTCAGGTCCAGTCACATAAGGGCTTGTCGAGATGTAAAGAAAATAGTCAGAACCACAAAAAGGGAGAAGGAAGTTTCCGTAGCCGCTATGGCGAAACGCAACCCAAAGGCATTCTATAAATATGTAAATGAAA
>LQNS02277098.1:394468-404924 GCA_001587735.2 Parhyale hawaiensis | reverse complement strand
GAACAGCACCGACCTACAATGATGGTCTCATGTCCAGCACCACAGCCTTGCCTCACCAGCCACTGCATCTTATATGAACAGCACCGACCTACAATAATGGTCTCATGTCCAGCACCACAGCCTTGCGTCAACAGCCACTGCATCTTATATGAACAGCACCGACCTACAATAATGGTCTCATGTCCAGCACCACAGCCTTGCGTCACCAGCCACTGCATCTTATATGAACAGCACCGACATACAATAATGGTCTCATGTCCAGCACCACAGCCTTGCGTTACCAGCCACTGCATCTTATACAAGCAGCACCGACCTACAATGATTGTCTCATGTCCAGCACCAGAGTCTTGTCGATCAAACGCGACGATGTGAGGGGCGGTGGAGAGGGCGCAGTTTGGACCCGACGCTACAGAGCCGCTGTAGATCACCGCTCTGCAGCCGATGACGACCTTGCACATGGCGACGCAAGCGCCTGTAATGCGTATATCAATTAGAAGATTAAAATTTGATCAGTTTAATAAAGTATTATAACTGAAATCTTCAAGGCTGGGCGTCCATAGCCTGGTAATAAAAGTTATGTTGTGCATCAGAACTCCATGAAGCCCAGAATTGCATCGAACTGACGGAAATTTCTCAATACGGTCAGCAAGAACTTTGCTCCGGCCATAAATTTTATTACCCTGCAAAAAACAGTACGGGTAACTGAGGAAGGCAGATGCCTTTAAATCTACAATTATATTAGCGTTAAGTCTGGTGTCATTGTTGAGCTTAATTTGATAGTCGTTAAAGTAACGTACCATCTGTTTGAGGAAGACAAATGAATGAAAATACTTGCCCACTCACAATACGAATTTCTGTCCGGAGCTTTCAAGTCTCGAGAGGTTATATGTCTCAGTAACCTTACCGAAGACAATACAACTAAAATGAAATTTGATACAGCCAAAGCCAAGCACAATAATCCGAGAACACCGTCACATAACAATAATCATTTAGTTCTTGGATTGTTCAGTCATGTTGCGCACTTACACCTGGAATGAGTTTTTTCTCTCCTGGTAATTCCTGTCCCTGGAATAGTTTTATCGCTGTACGTGACCATCGTTGTCATGTGGGCTCCCCCTAGAGTGTTGAACAGCACCAACGATGCAATGCAGAGCAGAATCTTTCCGGAGGGAAGCATATTAAACGTCCTTTCTAGATGTGCTGATCTCCAAACTTCAGTATCTCACAAATTGAGGCAATCGTGTTGCTAGAACTATGGAATTTCCGGGCGAGCCTGTAACACAGAAAGGAACTACTGACATTAGGGGAAGAGATGTTCCGAATGTCTTCAGAGCCCTTCGTCTTTATTCCTAAAACACAACTTGTACTCATTATTACTCTTCCAGCGCTTTACTTATGGTTCATTATTCTACGGTCGATTGTGAGACGAAATTTAGCCTCCAAGGCTTGTGGTGTCCAAACATAGACAGAAGCTTTCATTTTGTGACTTTAAATCACGCCGCAAATGTTAGAAGCAACGCGATTACGCTGAGCTTGCCGAAAATTGCATTTTACCGAGAAGGATTATGAGCCTGGAAGTCCAGAGGGCAACGGTATAGGGTCAGCTCCTAAAACTCAATTTAACAGTAGGAAGCCAGCGCACCTGCCTGAAATTTCCGACCATGAGTTAAGCTGCGAATTAGTTAATTTATTAAATTAATTCATTTCGGTCCTCAATTGAACGCGGCATAAGTTAATCCGATTAGACAAGTTACTGAAGTTAACCAAAACGTAATGAATTTAAAAAGCACACTGGCGGTTCGTACAGTAAGAAAGGATTATTGCTTTTCTTCCAAATTCAGAGCGCCCTAGCGTACACTGACCGTTAATACCTGCCGTGGCGTGCACAGTGCACGCTAAAGCGTGCTGGTTTGCGACGACAGCATGATTTATTTTACAACTGCATAGGGCAGCATTCGAATGGTCTCGCTTTACAATGACAATGACGCAAGCGACGATGATAGAAAAAGAGTGATAATAATTTTGCTATTATAGCTACTCATACAGGACAGTTGTTCTGATAAAAATTGAAATATAGCTCATCAATACACTCAAATTATAAAAGCCCTATCGTGTATTTAATATATATATATATATATATGACAATAGATTTACCGACCAGCGTTAAGGGCAGCAAACCAAGCATACAGTCAACTACAAAAATCAGTACTCCTTTAACTAAAAAAATTGACGGGTAATTAAGTCAACTAGCTGTACCCGTAAAATTTTCACGGTCTGCAGGGCTTTTGATTTATATATATCCTCCTGACCCAGCAGTCCCTATATATATATATATACTCCTGACAGACAGATCTTTCTTATCCCGAGCCCAAAGAATATTACAAGGCTTTTCGCAAACAGGCAGCAAAGTAACATCATCAGCGTAACAAACACGTAGATTATAAATAAGATCACACACGTCCGCAGTATTTACGATAAACAATAAAGGGCCCAGAACGCTACCCTGTGTGGCACCAGATATCACATCCAATAACTCACTACTTTTCCCATCAACAACTATACATTGGCGTCAACCATTTGCACAGCATCAGCATGAGGATCGAACTGCTACTTTACCAATCTTTCAGGTTGATAACTGCGCTAAACATCGGGATAGATAGACCTTGCATTGGCAAAAAAAAAAAAAAAACAATTCTGGCTATGCAATGCACCTAGAATGGCCGGCAAAGTTTCCAGATATGAACCCAATCGAGAATTAATGGCACCATCTTGAACGTGAAGTTAAGCGCCGAGAAGATCCTCCTCGTACTTTGGCTGAGTTAAGGAATCAATTGATGCAAGAGTGGTTTAAACTGGATCAAGTGTAGATTAGAAATCTTGTAGACACATTGCCTTCCAGAAATGCTGCTATTATACGTGCTCGTGGAGGTCCTACACCTTATTAGTAACAGGTGACTAACTTTTTGTCCGGGAAGCTTACATGTATATAGAGTGATAATGAACTGGTTTGCCGATGTTCCATAAACATGAAAAATATTATTAATTGATGTTTGTGTTAATTTACATATCGGAGTTTTTTTCGTAATGTGACATTCAACCCATCGTGCTGCACCGCTACCTGTGAAAGGCGTGAACGTGTTAAAAATCGAAGCCACCGATGAGGTACTATGGACGCAATCTATTCTTAACGCAGACTTCGCTGTATTGTCAGAGACTCTATTATTAATCTCCATGATGGCGATTCACGATAGAGTCTTTGTCTTTCGCAGCTGCGGCTGCATGTAAGAAATGTATAATGGAAACTCTGCTACAACAAACAGTATATGTTTTCTGTATTGGCTCGCCAACTGTTGTAAATTGGATTTGAACATTCTAGATATAGTTTGATTAGCGACTTTGCAGTTGAAGCACGTCATGGTTGGCAGATATCGTACTCTCATACCTATATTTCCCAAGGACAGTGTCCATCAAAATGCCTGTCAAACTTGGTACCTATAGTCATAATACCCAAAAGAAAAATAGTTCTGAAAGAAACGACAACCGGTAGGCGAAAATGTCCAAAACATACATTGTTTCTATACAAACTGTCCACCCACGTTAAAATTGCAAGAACATTGCCACTGACGTATGATCTTCATTATGTTAATGTTACATTATCTTTTATCATAAAGGTAAAAAATGTACAGATTTGAGTGTACGCACCAATTGAGAAACACACAGACACTGTTTCTTGCTGTAGATAGATGTACACTAGACCTAAGAGGAGTACACGGCTGTATTCGATCAAAAATTGTCAGAGCTATGGCTTCAGCGACAGAAGGCTAATTTGATAACTACAACCCCCCGTCCACCGCGGACAGTCCTCATTTCTGATTAGGTTAGTGCCCCTGTATTAGAGTGAGAAAGTCAGAAACACAGACGCTTGAGTCCGAGTTTCACAAGAGAAACTAGAGCACTCTGAGAGCGCATACCTCCGCCTAGCGAAGCAACGGTAGCAAAGAATTCAAATTGGCTCTGAAACCATGATTTTTTTTTTGTATCAACTCCAAAATCTAATCATTTGTGCCTTTTAATAGTAATAACAGTATAGTGCAATTTTCTTGAAGATCCGTTAATACCTTTTTGAGTTATGCTGCTCACAAACGTTATGACAAACATGAGTCAAACATACAAACGAAAAAACTGATCTGCACCAAAATTTAATCATTCATGTCTTTTACCATTTCTAACAACCCATATGAGTTTCATAAAGATCCATTTTTTATTTTTTTAGTTATTGTGCTAACAAGCATAAAACTAAAAACAGTGACAAACAAACGAACGAAAAAATGGATCATCACAATAATTTGGTCATTTACTTTTTGTAATAAACCTAACAACTCATATGAATTTCATAAAAATCCGCCTATAACTTTTTGAGTTATGGCATTGAGAAAAATGAGGCAGACAAAGAAACAAACAAACGGATGGACGAATCTTCACCAAAAGGTAGTCATCTGTTCCTCCTAACATACCTAACAATCCCAGTAATTTTCGTCAAAATCCGTCTATAATTTTTTGAGTTATCCTGGTGAGAGACAGTCAGACAAACCCGACAAAAACATAACCTCCTTGGCGGAGGTAATTATTCATCTGCCTGACGGAGAGACGAAAGCGCGACGCTCGTTACCTATGCAAACATTGAACTTCAACACCCTACCGCAGGAGGTATGGGATAAATTCGCCCATTTATGGTGGGACAGTACATGTGTAGTTACCTGAGAGCCGACAGCTTAACTGGACTACCAGTGTAAATGCTACATTATTATAACATGCCATCCAAATGGTCTACTGTTGAGTAGCCTGCTTTGTTATTGCAAGCGTCTCAAAAAGGAAGAGAGGCACCACAGTAGGTAACGGCAATCCAACCAAAAAATTGCACGTACCCAATGACCCCACGCAAATCCGGCATAACAGCCTTTTGGGCTTGATTAAAGCCCATTCAACCTTTTCTTGGGACGTATTGAAGCCCATCCAATCCACTCCCGTCCAGACCAAAAGGATTGGTGGATAAAAACAGTTAAAGCCCACACAGTATTTTGTGCTCTTAGGTAAGACTTGGTTAGGCTATGTAACAATTGTTACAAAGGTCCGTATATATGCTACGGTTAAGGAGTGTAAAGGCTTCGGTACCTATTTCACTAGGCATTCGATCTGCTTGCAATTGTGATTAGTTTCTTCGGGACTTTTTTTCGACAAATATTTAATTGTTGCTGTTCATTTTAATGCAGTTGGATATTAGTATCTTTCCTATTTTTCGGTAGCAATTAGCAAAATAGTCAGAGCTCTACGTTTTAATCTCAGTGTTCAAAGTTAGCTTCCTAGTCACGAAGGAACATCTTCCTGCTCTAATATGCAGCATCATCAATTTCTCCGTTTATAGTCCACTCGGGGGACACTGGCCTATCCAGAAGTGAAAACAGTCGGAGCCGCGCACTTATGAAAGACCCTTTCGTCTGTGGCTCTATTTCTCAGACAATCTGTGTTCGATTGCAGCCACACACTCCTCTAGGCCCTAGAAGGGATTTATCTGCAGCACGAACCAGTGCATGTAGGTTTCTTATGTAGAATGTACGGTCGAGTTTACGCTACCTTTACTCATTGGACATCATCAATACTATTTCATGCTGGTCATATATCTGACTGAACTGTGACAGAAAGCGTGCCTAACTCTTGCAGGGACTGCTTAATGCTAACACAGGGAGCGGGCAATTTTTCACATAGAAATACGTAAATAAACAGATGCAGTTTTGCTTCCCTGGCTCATCGGTAGTATAAAATTGTACACAAAAATCATTAAAATCGGACAAGTAGTTCTCGCGAAAAAAGTGGGAAACAAAAAGTCGCGATTAAAAAGTCGCCCGCTGAAAGGCTGGTAATAAACCGCAAAAATTCTCGACTCCGTACACCTCACAGCACGATGTGGGACACTATTTTTTTTTTTTAGAAATAAAGTAGCATTTTAATTAGATAAGCTTTATAGGAGCTCTTATTCTTTTTTCCCACTGAAACGTAGTGTGTCCCGACGTATTGCAGGGTAACAATAGACTTCAAAGAGCTTGTAAATAAAAAGCATAAACTTTTCCGCATGTATCCCAGGAATATAACTTACAAACATTCATATGTATAAGGTATATCGTAATGTGATAAACACCGTAATAAGACTGTCAAAACTAGCATATCATCTCAGTCAAGTAAATACTGAAGTCCGGCAAACAATCCTAGGAAATCTTGGCGAATTATAAACGATTTGCTCTCCCGTCGTACCAGCCATTCCATACGTGAGTTACAAGTCAATGGCCAACAAATGGGAGGTGCGGTGCTGTCAGCATTTGGAATAGACTACCTTCCGATGTTGTTTCTGCGGAGTCGGTCAACTCGTTTAAAAATCGTCTTGACATACACTGGGAGAGATATCCTCCTCAGCTAAGAACTCCTCCACGAGTCGCAAGCACTTAACGACCAAAGTTTCCCAGGCCATTTTATGTTGACTTCTTCTCACTTCCCCTCCATCTATATATTTAAGCTCCGTATATCAGCGGCAATCGATCATGCTTGGGGACATTCATGGCGGAGATTCTTCTCCCCCTCTGTTTTTATTTTTTTATTTTCTCTTTCTCTTTTTTCTCTTTCGTCTTCCGTTTTTTCTCCTCTCGTTTCTCCAATCCTCTATATCCTTCTAGCATAATGGCAATAGCTCAAAGAGGCCGGGGTGTTAGTCCCGGTGTCTCTTTGGGAATGGGCCTCTTGGTTCGTCTACTGCCGCCTATCTAATCTAATCTAATCAATTACTAGTTCACATCTGTTGCCGAATATCAAGTGCAATTACTACTTGACAACGATGCGCAGTATAACGTTCATAGTTCAAGACTTGAAACTGATTGTAATGTAATTGCTATTAGGCTATTGCTATTGATGACATTTTAGCACTTGTAAATGCAATAAAAGCTAAGCTGTACTATAGAGGCGAAAGTCAGCTCAAAAACATTTGGTGCTAGTGGTACCCTATATAGAAAAATATCGATATGTGGTCATTTTTAATAAGCGTCTGGTAATAGGGATTTACCCAGATGTCTTTAAAATAGCTAGTTATACCCATTCATAAAGCTGGTGAAGTGCTGATTTCAACACTTTTGATTTTTAATAAAGTTTTTGAAAAACGTATTGATCAGCGATTGAGTCAATTTTTTGAAATGCACAATGTCATAAGCGAAGCACAATTTGGTTTAAAATCAGAAAAAATACCACTCAAGCAATTTTCAACCTTGTCTCGAAGATGATACCTATTTTTGTGGAGAACAAAAATACAGTATATTTGTTTTTAGATTTACAAAAAAAACATTCGATACAGTTAACACCGAAATTTTGTTCAATAAGCTGGATCACTACGGTGTTAGAGGGGCACTAAATAACCTATTAAGAAGTTATCTTGGCAACCGCAAGCAGTACGTATCCATTAAATTAAATGAAGTCTTGAACAAGCGATGGGGCGCCCCATGGTTCTTTTCTTGGACCTCTACTTTTTAACATTTTTATCAATGGCGTTGCTTTTTTCCAGGTACAAATGTTATACTATTTGCCGATAATGCAGTACAGGTGACCTCACTTTATACTGCACCTCTTTATACAAGCACCGCAATATACAGTAGCGGGCTTATTTAGTGCCATAGCATCAAACTATATCACCGTGAATCCACTATGTAGCGCAAGTTTACCCAAAAGACCTCTATCTTCAGGACAAGTTTTCAGTGAATCGATACCCATAAGCATAGCAATTTAGGATGTGCTGTGAGATAGGATACTGGTAGTTAAATAAAGAAAGAAGTCACAGCATACCAAATATTTGCAAAATACTAAATTCGAGATATTTTTCAAGAATATCATTCCTCCGTGACCTTTTCCCTACGGCATCACTTCTGCCGGCAATGCAAGCGAGAGAATATGTGATAACTCCTGTAAATTATGGCCCAGAATGGAATAAACGAGGAAACGGCAGAGAATGAGAAAATAACAATTTTCAATGGCGTAAAGAGGGGAATGGAAGCTGCTAATAATGCTGAAAAGTTCAAAATTGTAGCATGCACAATAAAGCTCACTACTAAAAATGAAGGACCTACTGTATAAGGAAATGAAAAAAATATTTCATCAAAGCTGGTCGACAAGAACATTCATAGCCATAGGTACATAATTCAATGCAGTTCATAATTTGAACGTATCCCCAATAAACGTTTTCTACTAATCATGATCATTAAAAATTGTCTTTTAAGGCCAGACTGGTACTAACCTGAAATTGACAGTATCACCCAAATATAGCTAGGGATTCAAACTGCCGTTTAGGGAACTCATCTGCGCAATAGAGTGGGGGCCGTCTGTATCTTATGCAACTGATCAGTCATTAGACGGTGTAATAAAAACTAATAAGCTTGGTCCATGACCTGTCGCCATGGCTCATCGCCAACAGGCTTACTCCTAATATTAATAAAACGAAGCTCATAGTTTTCAGTCCGTACAGAAACATGACTCTACCAGATATCATCTTCAATGAAACAGAATAGAATGGGTCCGGTCTTTTAAATACTGAGGGGTTGTAGTCAATGGTGCATTAATATTTTTGGATCACATCACGTACCTTCGCAATTAACTCAGTAAAGCCAGTCGCGCCATTTATTCCGTGGTGAAACTTTTACCCAGAAAAGCACTTGTAGGATTGTACTGCTCTTTGCTATACACACAGTTAATATAGGGTATTGAAATGTGGGGTGGTGTGAGTGATAATGCAATGAAACGAATGCTCACTACCGTGAATGAAACACATAGCACAAATATTGCACGTCAAAAGAGATAACAACAATATACTTCTTATGTCAACCAGTATAGTGTATTGCGACCTATATGCATTGAGGTTTAGAGACATTTATAAATACTTTTTACTACCGTTTCTACGTAGAGCCATATCCAAAGAATCTTTTATATTTCAGACTCATTTTAGTTCACTTCTTTCAACTAATCAGTATAATAGTCGAAATTTAAGATTTAATTTACTACATGTCAAACTGGAACGTTCCACAGTATTTCAGAAACGTTCCATAGCATTTCATTGCTTCAGGTGTATATTGATCTTCAAATGAACTGATTCAACCGACGTCTCATAGCAATTTTAATCGTGTTTTTAGGAATTATAGTATTGGACATTATAGAGATAAGTTATTAGTTACGACGTTTGCCCTATGGGCTCTATGAGCTTCTAGTGGCATTGTTCTCAAAGATTCCTTAATTTTGTATCATTGTATTAGCAATTTTACTATTACCTTATATTGATTTTGGTCTGTAATTTGTGAACAATAAAGGTCTATTTACCTGGAACATTAGTTACTGCCATTATATTTACCCCGCCTAAATATAGTTACTTCAACCGCTTAACCACTAACGCAAATGTACATCAGCCCGGCAGCTGTTCAGTGCTTGGAAGTTATTACTACCATATTGATAGAGATTTGAAAAAAATTAACTCTATCAAAGGTAAAAACAGTTGGTGTAGCTTCATCATATGCACACATGCTTCACAGTAAGGTGCGCAGCTACGTACTTAGTGAAATACTGTATTGGCTGCGACGATGGCGTTCAGACAAACACAAATGTACAAACATGTGCACTTTGGTATATACAGGGCTATACACATTACATCTGAGCACAGTAGATAAACGTGTTGTTGACACCGTTGCACGCTGCACACTACCCTGCAATGTAGCTTCTGCAGCACTGCATACTATTCAGCATATATCAATACATCTATCAAGTATAAATGTCAGGGAAGTCACGCGACTGATACAACTTGCATTTTAAATGAACTTCACATGCTACCGTTGAGAATGCGGGTAATATTTCTTACCCAATTTTTGCGCTAAGATAAGCGTTGTCGCAGACCCGCTTACCTTTCCGCATATCATTAGAAATTGCGTACCTTCATTTGCTAGTGTTACACAAATACTGCGGTATTCAGGTTGAAAGAACACGTAAAGGCAGGTATATACCGTCCGTGCAAGGTAAAGTGTGTTGGCTTTGGGGCAATTTATTTATTTATTTATTATTTATTAAACATTTGTGTCTCCACAGGCGGGAGGTGTTCTTGGATTATTATATTACAGCTTACATTAAAGATTGTGTGTACATTAATTTGTTAGAAATAATACAGCTATATATTCACAACCTAATCGATATGGCTCAGTGCCATCACATACCAAATGAGTTAACTGGACTAGCTCCGCAATAGAGCTACCCAAGAATCACTCTCGCGTGAGAAACAAAATAAGATATAATTGTTTCTACTAATATTAACATTACTGCTGCTTCACTTAAAGTAAGGTAAATGGAAAATGCAGTAATTGCATCCCGAGGAGAGACCTACACGGCTTAATAC
>LQNS02277098.1:313780-330075 GCA_001587735.2 Parhyale hawaiensis | reverse complement strand
AAGCTGCACGGAGACATCACTCGGCCATAGCCCTAACGCGTAGAATCACTGGACACCAGCTCAGCCTTCCAGCCAATCAGCGACTGCCTTCGCCCACCACACCGCGCCTAAGTTCATAAATAGAGGTAGCCTCCTTCATGGAATCAGTCCTTGCTACTCACAACAGCTGAGCACCTCTCACTGCACCACTACAGCCTGAAGATGACCCGTCGATCAGGTCGAAACGCGACGCAGCACAATGTATCAAAACTTCAACTTTGCTCAACTGATTCATCTCACCAACAGTCAAGACATAATCTACAAGATCCGAGAACTAGAAAAACTTTCGTACGGCTACTTAAGACTAGAATAGATCAACTCTGACGAGTCATTCGGACGAGCCCAAAAGGCATCTTCAGATTTGGGTCGACAAAGTCGATTTAGGCCAAGCCCGCTCGACTTAACTTGTCTGAAACTTCAGGTAGGAGGGCCCACTTCGATTCGTTGATTAACATTTCAGATTCTGTCTCTTGAACGATTACATGTGAGACTCCCAAAAACGCAATTTTACTATATTCAACATAATCGGGCTGCTTATATCATCCCGATTCGGATTGGTGAAGCCAAAGTTCGTGAAAGCAGTTCCGTACAAGTCAAGTCGAGTGGGCTTAGCTTAGATCGACTTAGACGACCCAATCGAAGACGCCCTAACGCGGCAAGTGCTTATGTGAGTTATTTTAGAAAAACTGAACTGTCTTTATTTGCAATTACATACATTCCTAGAGATGTAAAATCAGAGTAAATAGCGCGACGGGCAAGAAGACAAACAGGAATCGGCTGTGTTTTCTAGAACACGTATATTTATTGATTGCCTCCCTGATTTACTTATTATTGTCCTGATATTACCTAGTAATGTGATGCTACCTTAATTTTATAGACGCGTGAGAAACTTTACCATAGTTATCCATATACGGCGAGATTTTCTTCTTACTATTGCTTAGCCTTTCACAGGCTAACTAATTAAACTTAGGATACTGTACCAAATTCTTTTTTATCTCTGAGAAGTGACGTGAGTGAGCCGGTGATTGTTACTAAGTTATCCAGCCTCATACTAAGTAGCTTAATATGATCGTTAGATGACTAATTTTCTGCCAGTTGCTATCATAGAACATAGGCGTAAGAGGAGGCGAGAAGGTGGAGGGGGTGACTGCTGAAATCCGAGCAAATGCTATGGGACATTCAGACAGTTATGGAGCGATAAAAAAATCTACGTTGAAGGAAAGTAATGAGAATAAGATCACAAATAAAAAAATCGATGCCACTGTTGGACTTGCATTCAGGATTAAGTGTGATATAAAACTATCACCTTGTCGAGAGTATCATGTTCAAGAAAGTCTAGTGACTGCCATAAGGATAAAGAAGAACAGCTGTCAAGTTCTCTACATAGTGTTTAAGGGGGTTCACGCATTAACTGCTATGTAATAGCCTTTTATTTGTGCCTCACTATTGTCACATAGCAGTTGTTTGCTTGTTTTGACTCCAGTATGTAGCAAACTAGAATGCCTCGTGGCATAAAACCATCACCCGCGGTAGGGGACAAATTCAAGGCAGTCATTTTTGATGGACAACATACTCAAGAATTTTGTCATTTTTCAAATCACAATCAACCCACCTCACTGCCTGAAAAAGATTGTGATGGTGGCTCAGTTGCTTCTGCCTCTTTTTAGGTAGAGTTACAAAGCCAACGCCGTCATTTTCGATGGCCAGATAGCTCTAGGTTTTTGGCATTTTGCACATCTCAGTCAACCCACTTGACTGCCTCCCAAAAATTATTACTATGAGTCAACTCCTTCTGCCTCTTTTTTGGGTAGACAGATAAAACTCAATGCCGTCATTTTTGATGACCAGCTTACTTTGTAGTTTTGACATTTTTCACGTCTAGGTCAACCCACCTGACTATCTGCGAAAAATGATGAACATGGCGCTACTCCTTTTTGGCTGGATAGATAGACAAAGATATATCTATATATGTCTGATTGAATGACAAGGCATTTTCTTGGTTTATCAATTTCTTATTTAGTTTTTCATAAGTTCCGAATAATTTAGAAAACTCAGGAGAATGAATTTTATTTAACATGTCCAATGTTTTGACGCTTCATGTCGTCATCATCAGGGCCTTTAATTAAATTAAATTCTATACATTATATTACAACATTCGAAATCCATTTGCAAGCTGCTCGACGCTCGTAGGTTATCTTGATTTTCAAAATTTCAGTGGAGCGAGATTTTCATTTTGAGCTGGAGCTATAAGGTCACATTCGCTATCAATGCTACGCATGGTGGTTTGCGCAATTTAATTCTCCGAAGAGTTTTAAAATCCTAGTCGAACCAGTTAGCTGAACGTTTAATGATGGATTATCCCGTCGGATGATCAGAGCTTCCATAATCTGAAGACGATGATAATCATTGATTTTCGTCGGTATGGATGTATTTTTGGAAAACATTTGTCATGTGAGGCTGCGTCTGTGGACCTCTTCAGTATGCTGTTTCACGGCACTGGAAGTCAAGTGCATAGTAAGACGTCGGTGCCGTGAAACAGCAACTGAAGAGGTCCACAGACGCAGCCTCACGAGACAAATGCTTACCGGAAATACATCCATATTGACGAAAAACGATGATTATCATCGTCTTCAGATTATGGAAGCTCTGATCATTCGACGGGATAATCCATCGTTAAACGTTAAACTGCGTCGGCTGCGGCTCTACTTACTCCTCTGGGGCCAATTGGCCTATATCTGTAGCACGAACCAGTGCGTGTGGGTTTCCCAAGCAGGGTACAGTCAAAGTTGACTTTACCTTTACAAACAAACTTGAAAAAAATATGACTTCTTTGGCAGAGGTAATAACTGCCATGAACTGATGACAATTTCGTGATTCCTGATGATTCAGCTAGGTTAACAAATGATTAACTCCACCAATGAGGTTATAATGTTTTGTGGAGTTTGTTCTTCTGTCTGTCACCAAGCTGACTCAATAAGTTAATGACGGATCATTACGAAATTTACTTGGATTGTTTGGGATGGTAGTGGGAGCAAATGATTAATTGAACTTTGGTGATCCGTTCTACTGTTTGTTGATTTGCTTATTGACCTCCATTTTTTTTCTTGGAAATATAATTCAAAAATTTAAGGAGGGATTTTATGCGATTTGTTTGAATTATTAGATATGTTCTGATGAGCAAATGGTCACATATGTATTATTGGTTATCTGTTTGTCCGTTTGTCCCTACGTTTGATTTTATAATGATCAGAAACATAATTCAAGAAGTTATGAACAGATTTTCATAAAATTTGTATTAATAGTAAGAAATGTTGAAACACTCAAATGACTAAATTTTGGCGATGATCGATCCGGCCGTTTGTGTGCTTGATTAAAGTTTGTGTTAGTAATTGTCATAACATAACTCAAAAGTTACGGACGGATCTTTAAGAAAATTACAGAAACTGTTATAACAGTCAGGAGGCATAAATAACCGAATTTTTGTGATGATAAAAAACTCTTATTGTCAATACCAAGTTGAAATTTTCTGTAACATAACCTTGGTTAGCGGCAGTATGCACTCTCACAGTGCTCTAGCATTACATAAAATTGTTTAGTGAGACGTAATTGAAAGAGATGGCGGCAAATTGTTGATATACGTGAGTCAACGGTAGTAACACTAAAAATTTAATGATAAATGTTCGACTGAATAAGCGACCTACTTATCATTACAAATTCCAGCAGTTTAGTGCACTGAGGCTATGAAAAGGCCAATAATAAATTCTACTTCGAGTAGAGCCCAATAATTGTCTTATAATCAATCTCATATCTTCTTCCATCAAATAGAATAATTTGTTACGGAAAGTCTTGGAAATTTTTGCATTCATAAAACATTTTGGTATTGCTACAGCATTATAACGACCAGCGTGTTACATATTTTTATTGTAATCTATATTCCTATTTACCAGTCATGACCGACAAAAAGGAAAGTATCATTACGTTTTTATTTAGGCGTTCGCTAGAGACTTGAGCGCAACTGGAATGATCGGTACTTTAACTTGACACAAGATTTTTCAAAAAAATATATAGCTATAATCTTTAAAATATATTTTGGGAAACGTGTGGCGTCCGTTTTACGCTCATGTGGAAACCCAGTACAATGTATGATTTTACGTTCGTCCTTTCCTACTATTTAAACGATGTTCCTATCGCTAATATGAGTGTGCAGAAAATTGATTTTATAGCTTTAGTTACCAATATAAACGTGCGCTTCATTCGCGTCTCTGTGGACAAACTTTCGAAGCAAATTTTTAGAATAAAAAAAATTACTTTCTTAATATTAAAATATATGTGTATCCGAAAAGCATGGTCATACTTCAATTGCTAAAATTTTTGTATTTTTTAAAAATCATGAAACCACTCCTTTAACATAACTTTCTCCTTACCGACAGCTCATCTCTCGTGTTTTTCACAAATTTTAAAAATGTTACGAGGAACGAGTTACTGCAATTTCCGTTTCCTTTGGATAAAATTTACCTGGGCGCTATCGTTACTCGTTACGTTTCAAAAATTGCTAAGGCGATACCGTTACTAGTTACAAAAAGTAATGCCCGTTACTTGATATGTTTCAGTAACTAGTTACATGCCCATCTCTGGATGTGCTCTCCTGAGGCACGAGAACATATCTCGAGTACCCGGAAGTTAAAGCTTTCAACCAAAATAAAAAAATGCATTTAAAACAAGGCTGACGTGTATCGAAGACTTTCTGTACAACTCCTGCTTGAACTCCGAATTCAACCCCGGCCTTGGTCAGCATTGGTCCCCCCGGCCCCGGTCTTGCCAAAATATTGACCCCGGTCGGGCCATACAGCAAGGAAGCTGTTTTTGTTTTCTGTTGTACCATTCCGCGATCGTAGGTACTTCTCTTCGGTACACGAGAGAGCCCGCTAGTTTACGGACAACACTCTTCTCAGTGTAGACTCTAGAGTGACTCTAGAGCGTCCGCATACAACAGACAGAATGGTTTTTTACTACCAGCTGGAAGCTGTGAAAATTCCACAGAACAAAAAGTGCTGTTCTTCACTGATATCTCAGACCCGCGTCCTGCATACGAAGTGTGAAATTATTTTCCAAGTCAGGCAGTAAATTCCCTCTACCTGCATAATTTTATGACCTGTGAGCAGTGCTGGCATCTTGTCTCTCAGAGCGGGTAGCCACTGACTGTCAACTAGTAGGTATCAATCTACAGACCAACTTTCAAGAATCTCCCAGTGTAAGCAGATGAGAGAATAAAAGTGTTTTATGTATTTACATAGTAGCAGCTCAACGTGCACTTAACTCATATTGTTCTCTCTTAGGGTCGTACATTAGGTACCCTAATATAAGTATAGTTTTGCGCTATTCGGTACTGATAGCGCGGAGGTCGTCTTAACGAACCAAGGAACGTAGGTAGGAAAGAACAAGCTGGATAATGATGCGACTACAGTGCCCAAGCTGTCAAAAGTGACAGCGAGGAATTTGTGATGAAACTTCTTTATTGATCATACTTTTGTTACTAATCATCTTCTTAAGGATTCACTACAACGACCAACTCAAATAGTCATAAGAGATAAATGGTCTCTGTTTCAGTTCGTCTGAGCAGCACACCTCTTATTTCTTATAGACGATAGCGGAAATAGTCAGTTTTTATCAGCAAGCAGTGAAACATTGCTGAATTTACTTAAAGTTCAAGCTGCATATCCTGTATACGGAATGATACAACTTGAGTACATCGAAATTTTTGCGCTCGAACGAAAACTGCTCTGTCAGAAGAAGAAAGCATGGAAGCTGAAAAAAAAAAGATTCGCTGCGTTTACTGCGCTGATAAAAATAGCTGTTCCCGTACATCATTAATCATCTATTCTATCTGTACGTCGTTAACTGAAAGGAAATATGGTTTCAACATATGGATAAAGTAATAAATCTCGGACTCCAAGGCTGCATTAAGAGAAGCTGTAAATTTTTCTTCAGTTAGATTTCATCGTTGGCTGAGCAAGTAGTGCACTCAATTATAGGAATAAGGATTTCCACTTTGACCATCTTCTGCAACCTGGTCTAATTTAGGCTTAGCGGTCTCCATCCAAATGCAACATATACACATATTCTGCAACCTGGCCTATTTTTCGCGTATCTGTTTCGTTAAGAGCGTGACACGAAACATATATAAATATATAACATAAAAATACACTACGGCGTTGATTACATTACTAGTGGCCCGAGCCGTCATCATAAAATATGGTAAAGAATAAATTTTCCATGAAAACCCCGTTGTCCTCTGATATCAACGCTTCAGTGGATTTGTCAGAGGAAAGTTGAACATTCAGTCGGTAGGCAACGGACTTAATCCGGTGGCCGTTATGTCAGCAGTTTCGGTGGCAATATTCTAACCTAGGCTGCAGCCAAGCTCTCGAATTTCTTCCTATCTTATTCCCATAGAGCGTGACAGGATAGATCTCAATATATTTATCAAAAATCAGTAAATAAGAACACGACATAAATATTATAGTACTGATTTGATCGCTAATGCATCAGTGAGCTCCCCACAAAGTAATGGTTTTCAGAGTTTAACACAGTTATACTAAAAAAAGTGCTGCCCGAAAATCAGTACTTATTACCGTGCACGTATGGGAAATACCTGTCTTGGTGTGCTTGTGCAGTACGAAAATCCCAATTTCCCTGCTGCAGAAGGTCATCATCAAGAAGGTACTCGCATTTTCCGTCGTCACACGAGAAGGCGTGCTGATTTTGGGAGAACACTCCTCTCTGTGTATACAGCTTAGCTCATAAAACGAGTTGGCCACAGGGGGCATTCAGATTTAGACTTTAGAACCACAAGGGCATGTTCGATTGGGCAACGAAACTCAACCTTTAAGGCTTGACTTGCTCGAAACTTCAGACAAGGTCCTTGGCTTCAACCCGTTGCACAGCTTCAGGTGTTAACTCTCAACTGAATACCTCTGAGACTTCCAAGAACTCAAGCTTACTCTATAAGACGGAGAATTCAGTCGGCACAAGAAAATCGTAACACCTGCACTGTGATTTAAACTAAAATTTCGGACAAGTCAACCGTCGAAGGCCTAATTTTGGCCAGTTTTGAGTCGCTTATGGCGGTTCCATACGAACCACATATTCCATGTGACCCTGTAATCATTGGAATCGATGATTCCCGTTATCAGCCGAGCTCTTACCGTCCGCTGACAAAGGTCAGCTGCTCAGCAGCGTATCATTAGTTTCTTCCTCACCTCGGCAATATTATGGTGACTGAAATGAAACTTTACAGCTTTTTTCTCGCTTCCACCTGCATTCAACAAAGTGGCATTGATAGTCTTACGATATTGGAACCTTGCTACTTTTTGCCTTCAGCTCACCCCACTTTCGAGGGCATTTTAAAACTTGTCTGTTTTTTTTTTAATAATGTAACGGCTTTTTGTCTTGCTGACTTTGAAATTTGACTCAATTTTGAAGGATGTATACATTATATACTTGTTAGAATACTTTTTCCGTGCGTATTCTCTGCTTTTTTTCTTTTTCACAGCATCACGGCATAATAAAAGTTAAGAATTAAGGCCATCATCTCATGAACGTAAAGAGATAGACAATGCAGAACTTGACTGTTATATCATAGCTGCCAAGCAAAACACCAAAATCCTCATTGCGACGAAAGGAATATATTTATTGTGAAACAAAAATTCGTCATCTTAGGTCGTTTGAAACTAACTGCATAACGATGAGTATTAGGCCATTTTGGTGCTTAAGATTCAATGAACGGCCCGTAAATAAGTTCTTTAAACTACTGTGAACAGTTTTATTTATTTAGGTTTTCTTGGTTTAAATTATGAAGGTAAACTAAGAGAAGTGTGGTTTCAAAAACAACAAGCTTTGCCGCGTAACGAAGGAAAATACGACGACACCAAGGTTGGTATTTCCCGTCGGTGCACATTAAGGCGTGCTGGTTTTGGGACAACTCTTCTCAGCAATACATCTTCCTTGCTGATGTTGAATGCGTAATCATTGTGGCTCAGTTAGAAGGGACGAAACCTGTCTCCAGGCTGGTCTTTTTCCACGACATTCGTCCTTCAAAACAACTAAATGATTTATCTTGGACCAACAAACACAATAGTTCATTATGATAGCTATGAATAGACTTCTCCAGACTTATTATTATTATTATTTTTTTTTTGAGCCAAACAAAATTGTGTGTACACCACAAAATTTGTCAGCTGCTCAATTTGGGTAGCATGTGTCACTAGCAAAGTATTAGAGATTCCTTCGTACATGGAGCGAAATAATTAAAACTGAAAAAGCTATGCACTTTACCGCTGTTTCAACTGAGTTACCATCGCAGCCGAGAATGAGAAGTTGGATGGTAGTTAAAAAAAAACTAACGCGTGAACAGGTGTAACGTAATTATATTTCACCCAGGAATAAGTCTACAACTTTACAAGGATGAAGATGTTCTCTTCGTAGCTATTACTCACTGATTTGCATCAGACTTTCTTGTTGTTGTCAGACACGGACATTCCATCAGAGGTATAAACAAGTAAGGGTCAGTATTGTTTCCACTAAATAAGAATATCTTGCGACTCAAGCCTAACCTTGCACACAACCTTTTACTTTGTAACTAATAATTTCACCAAGTGTTATTTTGGTTCCGTTTATTTATATCCACTTGTTATAATATTGAAGGATTGTAGGTTAACAACGTACAAAATTAGGCAGCATTAGAGTAAAGCCTGTGAATTATAAATAAATAAATAAATAAATAAAAATGAAGAAAATGCAGTAGATTTCAATGGTATAGAAAACTGCATGATTTCTTATGTCATCATATGGGTACTTCACAGTGAGCAGCTTCTGCGAACTTCTTTAGAAAGCTGTAGAATCCCTGATAGTCATCACACTCGATACTCTCATGGACGATCTGGGGGAGCATCACCCTTCGCAGGTTCGATTCACTGCTCCGTAGCTCTTTAATCAACCCAACAGACTCAATCCATTGACTGCTGCTGTCTTTTAGCGCTTGTCGATTTTAATTCTAACTTTGTATTAGCGTAATGCCACTGACTCAGAGCTAATCGAAGCCTGAGCGGAACCTAGTTTCTGGAAATTGGCCGTTTAGTCCATGCATCTGTGGCTCAGTATCAAAGCTGATTTACATTCAGCTTGCCCTGTACTCCAGTCGTCCCTAGAGAAGCTCTGAAGTGCAACGATAGGCAAGTTGGAAGAAGGTTGCATTAACGCCAGCTCTAATTGCCCTCTCGATTGGGCCACAAGGGCAACGGTAGCAGTTGGACGTGAGGCAAGTTGTTGCTGCGGCCGAGGTGGAGTGAGGTCGTGTTACGGTGCGGCTGCAGCGCTTATCCTGCTTGTCGTTTCACGACATTTTTCGGAAAAAAATGGCGCCTTTCAGCCAGGATTTCTAAAAAGTCGAGACGGGTCGCATATCGATACGCTACGTACATTTAGCTAAGAGTGATTCACAAATTTCAGATTGATTTTGTTTCTTCGACAAGGTTTAATTATTCACTCCCTGACAATTAGACTCTGCACCTAGCGATTTTGGTGAGAAAGTAAGAATGATGTTGTGGAGAAAAAACACGGTGCTGATACTTTTTCTGCTAATGTGTCACATGGTCTCGACCACATTTGGTGCTCGACCTCCACACTTCAAACAAGTTTCCAACTTGAGAATCCCCGCCGCTGACGTCTCAGAGCTCCTTGAAACTACAACTGCTTGTAAGTGATGCAAACCCGATTCTAGCTTGCCTAAAGTAGCAGCTTTTTATTGTTACGATTCAGTAATAATTTATGCATATTCTTAAAGGTAAACACAACTTTCATTGGAAATTTATTCAAAACGGTATAAAGAAGTGACATGACATAAATACGGTTACTCTTCTACATAGCTGTGAGCTTAAACACATCGTACAGTTTCGACAGTGTAGATATAATGCACAGATCTGTCAAGAAGCAGGTACCATGCTATATGTTGGACAGATTCTCTGTGTTCATCATACGAGTCTTTAAAAAACTATGATGAAAGTTGTGTTTGTCTTAAAGCAATGTTCGGTTAAGTATCTCAATAACTTGTTCAAGTCAAAAGTTGCTAAAGTAAACTGCAGTCGTTATATTATCCTAGTCGTGATTGCAGCTGTGAAGTTACTTTATACGAAACGTTTGTGGATGCAGAAAAATCAGAAGCTGATCTAAACGTCCAGCTCATCATGTATATTTCAACCTTTCCGAAGTAATTACACGAAAATACAATTTCGCAGCTATCAATTACCCGAGTTAACATATAGCCGGTAATGTCGGTCGTTTTCTTTTTTCTTGCATTCACATAATGACTTTGCCTGCTATGGTCATACTGCCACTGCTCACAAAGACCATTTGTTACCCTAAAAATATAGGTCCATTACTACAATGAGGTAATTTCTTCTGAAGTTAGAAACCCTGACATTAATCATCAGTAGTAAATTACACTAATTGCGTCATTATTGGGAGAACATTTTGCGAAAGACCTCGTCTTGCTAGGACTTTGAATAACCTCATGGAGTTTATTATTGAAAATTATTCACAACTTAGACACAACGTCTAGCCTCTTCCAGGCTATGTACTCAAGTTTTGATGGTCTATTATTTTAGCGTGATGCGCTCTTTAAAATTGTTGCATTAAGTTGCAAAAGATCATTTAATTAAACCACGTACGATTCATAACCGTACTTTACTTTTTTTTTTGTCGTGAGGTAACACCAGCTGGTGTTAAAATGGTTGAATAAGTAGATTCTACACAATATGACTACCATGCATGCAAGCAACGCGAGGCAGCCACCTTCACGTAATAAAATTAGATTACTAAATGGTTGCGCACTGCAATTTTCTAAGTATCGTTATATGGAAAATTTAACATTTTGTATCTAAACAGGTGACGAGTAGGCCTCCGTGAGTGGTGCAGCTACATTAGCTATTTTTGTACTTCAAAGTGATAAAATAGGTAGTCGACTGGCAAGCTAACGTCAAACTGAACTAAGCCAATAGGCTTAGTTTTTCGCCACATTGAAAAACGTCGAGGGCGTTAACCTCGAACTGATTGCCCTGAGGCATCCGAAACATGGATCCTGCTCAATCTCGAGTATAATCTTGTTTTTTTTACCCACTATTATTATTATGAAAATTTCCCGCTTTAGCTCCCACGAGCAGGTAATACAACTCAAATGCAGCACCTTGCAACACCGGGGAGCCCAAAACGCTGCTAAAGGAAATCCGGCAAAAAACCATTAACAACTGACTTAAACGCCTGCAGGCCAATACAACCAAAAGCCGATGCCGGCAACAAATTCCAAACCTTAGCCGACCAGGGCGCGAAGCACCGACACAACTAATTAGTTCGACATACGACAGCCTCCAAAGTGAAAGATTGCGTTCTGCGCGCAGCACGAGTCTCTCTCCCAAATACCTTGAGGGCAGGGAGAGCAGAATACAACCAGTACCTCTCATTATTGTACACCTTATAAAACATGCATAGCTCTGCTACTCTTCTCCTGTGGGACCGGTTCACTAGATCATTATCAGCGCACAGCCTGCTGGCTGAACTAACAAGTCGATCCAACATACGCAAGTGAGTGTCAGCAGCTGAAGCCCAGACCGGTGAGCAATACTCTAGCACAGGCAGCAAAAACGCTTAAAAACATATGTGGGCAACATGACTGTCACCAGACACAGAATTCACCTTACGCAGAAGCCCAGTCTTAGTGGAAGCACATGACACCAGCCTCCTAATATGCAGCTCAAAAGTAAGTTTCTCATCAAAAACAACACCAAAAATCTCCAAGGAGCTAGACTCCTGAAGCAAAGTGTCATCAATCTCCAGTTGGGGATGCTGCGGCACAAGTGTCCGAGACCGACTGATAATCATCGACTTGGTCTTACTGGCATTCAGCTTCATACTCCACGCCGAGCACCATGCACTAATGCGTGATAAATCCCTATTCAGAGACTGAGCGACAACATCGCGTAGGCAAGGAGCAGGTATAACTGCCATCAAAGTGGAATCGTCGGCATAGTTGACCATCGTGTTTTCAAGCGAAGAGAACATGTCACTAGTATAGAGGATGAAGAACAGCGGGCAAAGCACACTGCCCTGAGGGACGCCAGACACCACCCCGACAGAGGCGCTCAAAGCGCCGTCAACAGACACACTCTGCGTTCGCTCAGAAACAAAATCGCAATTGATTGACAAAACCCTACCACCCACACCAAAGGACTCCAGCCTGTATAATAGACCCCTGTGGTTAACCCGGTCAAACGCTGCGCTAAAGTCCAACTGGACAAGGCGTGCCTCCGACCTACTGTACAATCCAGCGCAGACTAAATGATGTGAGACCGACAACAGAGCGTCACAACAACCCAAACCAATTCTGTACGCAAACTGACCAGCAGGCAGCAACCCCGTAACCTCAGCAAAACGACCAAGCTTACAGCGATCAACACCTTCGACAAAATGGGCGTCAGTGTGATGGGTCGATAGTTGGCAACATAGGGCGACACCGGATCCATGGGAATAGGAGCAATATTCCTAGTACGCCAACAACGAGGAAAAATTTCTAACCGCATCAGGTGCCGGAAAATCACAGCAAGCTTGGAGGCAAGAACGTCAGCCAGCTGCTTATCAAACAAAGGAAACATGCCCACCGGATCCACACCTCCATACGGATCAAGGCCCTCGAGCAGCCCCTTGATTGTACCAGATCTGAAAGCCAAAGAGGTCAAGCGAGGTTTAGGATGACATCCATGAGGCAATGCGATAAAATCTTGCTCTGCTTCCCGTCGTAGAGAGCCGAATAAAGCTCCGCCTTTGCCAAAGGATCAGTAATGAGGTCCCCACTTGGACCAACAAGAGGCGCCAACGAAGGTTCAGCACCGAACACTGAACTTCTTAGCTCACTCCACCAATAGTGTGGATGGTCAATACTCAGCAAAGACTCCCTGGAACGCTGTCTTAGACGACGCTGTGCCTCCTCATACACACGCTTAGCCTCGACCCTACGATCAACAGGTCTGCCACAACGTGCGATCACGAGAACGCCGCCATGACCGATACGCCGCTTGTTTAGCTTCGAAAGCTAACCGACACTGGTCGTCAAACCAGGGCTTTTCCCGAGACCTCACAAGAATAGTCCTCTTTGGGGCAAACCTCTCCAAAATGGACACAGTCGAGTCTCTAAGCTCAGAGACAGGATCCTCACTGCGAATAATCTGGCGCCAAGGTAACGTTCTTACTGCCCGAGTAATAGTCACCCAGTTATCCCTGCTCTCAACGAATACCACTTTCCTGGTGGCTACCACAGGAATAACCTGATTAAGGTTCAAGGACACAACAAGTTGTGAGTCGTCTGAAGAGCCAATAGGGGAGCCAACTGACAACGTTATCAAGTACGGGACATCAGTCATAACTAGGTCGCGACAGTTACCAGTAATATGGGTGGACCCGCGAACTAGCTGAACACAACCAGACAAGGTGCAAAAGTCCAGGGCAGCCACACCATGACAATCAGTCGGTGATGCAGATCCCAACCAGTCCCTGTGGTGTGCAATAACGTCACCCACAAAAAACAAGCGCTGACTTGGGATCCGTGCTTTGGATTGAGGCCATCGCCGTCAATAGGCAGTCATAAAGAGAATCATCAATACCAGGGCTCCGATATAAGGAGCATAAATAATAATTTTTCAGTCGGCTACACACCCTTATAACAATGATCTCATGACAGGCGCATTCGTGCACTGACTGCCGGTAAGCACAGAAACCGCTCCGGACATAAACGGCCATTCCACGGAATCCAGGCCCCGATCCAAACACAGCCTGCAAAAAAGGGGACTGAAAACCGGCCAAGGCAAGCTCAGCATCATGCCTTCTGCCAGCCACCAATGTCTCGGAGCAGCACACGACATCCACACCACGGGACACAAAGTCGAGCTCCGCGAAGTTCGCATGCAGTCCTCTAATACTGCAATAGAGGAGACGACACCCCCGAGCTCGACCGGTCCCGGGTTGCTTTCAACATTCCCACAAACCAAAAGAAAGCAAGAAAGAATAAAAGAACATAAATATACAGTAATGTACAGAAATATACAAAGGAGAAGAAGCAAAAAATACTATAAACAGAGAAGATGATATCAAGCATAATAAAGCAAAAAACAAATCGACAGTAACGATAGCTACGAAAGCGGCCAGTTGTCTACGCGCCCCAGACCCTGCCATCACCAGTAAAGGTTTTGGTCGAAAAGAATAAGAAGAAGGTGGAAAGGAAAATAGCATCAAGTGGTACTACCTAATGGAAAAGAGAGAGAGAGGAGCAGACTGGGGAAGACTGAGTACCCAGCTATGGCACCAGCCTGTTCATCTCCTCTCAGGGATGCCGTTGCACCAAGAGAGGTCTCATGTGCCTTTAGAGTGGTATTTCCTCCAACTCAGGGGCTACCCAGAGCCCCAAACCCAAAGCCAGCTCATACAAACAAAGAGACGTCCATTGGCCGGACAATGGGGGCGGCCTGATAACGCGCAGTCCACGCTCAATCCAGAGTGACGAAACCAGCCCTCAACTCTAAAGATCCGTATGAGTCGAATCTATAATTGGGCTAAGCTCAACTTGCTCTTACCGTGCATTGATGGCACCTTCAGTAAATGCTTGCATGTTAGCTTTTTCGTTTCTAAAATTTATAACCGTACTTAAACTGCGGTTTCAAGATGGCTGTTCCAAAGTGTTCACCTAGACCATCTTTATTTTGTTATCAATCAACTTTTTTCATTTCCCTAATAAACTGAGCGGGAACAATAATTCAGTGGAAGTTGTACAGGTACTTCGATGTCTTAGGATTACATTAAACCTTTCTCACATAGCGTTGTTTACGTACAACATTTCAAATAGCGCTATCTCTACGAGAAAGGTAGAGTAATACACGTGAGAAAAGGTGAAGTAGCAATATCCTAAAGCAGTGTTACGAAACCGGGGTGTCTGCGATTGCTAATAGTGCAAAATTGGTTCTTAGGTATTCGTAGATAAATTTTCAGCAGCAGAGTATTTGGCTGAACGTTGAGAAAACAATATTGCCCTAAAATTAGCACCGCTTTTGGTGCACCAGCGGATATAACTGTAGTTTGGGTGCTGCACGAGTATACCCTATTACCCAGGAAGGTAATTGTCGTCGGCGTACGGAAAAGAGTGCTGATTTTGGGACAATACATCTCTCAACATAAATTTTTCTTTTATCAGTAAAGACGTAATTTGAGATCTATGAAACATGAATTTTGTGAATCATTACTGTGGTGTTCACAGCTTTTGAAATACCAAAAATGTTTTTTTTTTAATTTATACACAAAATACCGAGTCCGCCGTAATTATGGCAACATCGTGTAATCAAGTGTCTCAATGAAAAAGGAGGGCAATTGAAAATTTATTTAATGGCATATAGCTCAAATATTCTTTAATGATAATCAACAGCATTTATTCAATATGACCTCTTCTTTTTTATTGACAGGCTTCAATTTACTTTGGAAAGCCTCACAAAAGGCACGAGACACTTTTTACTGAATCAAAGCCCATTCCTTACGCGGCTTACACTTCAAGGTGTCGACCGAGTCATAGTCAACTCTGTAGACCTTGCTCTCTAAGATGGACCACACAGTAAAGTCTAGTGGGTTCAAATCTGGACTTGTCAACGGCCATCCTTTTTTGCTCAAGAACGCAATAATGCGGAGCCATGTGATTGAGTAGAGCCTTGTTGAAGAGTTCAAAGTACACCGACGAAATTGTCACGTGCCCTGGGCAGCAGCTCTGAACCCAGTAATTCAGAAACTTAACGGCGCCTGTTAAGTATGGAACAAAAATGAGATTAGACCTCCCAGTGGCAGTGAGTGCAGCCCAGACCATTACAGACAGTGGATTCTTGTGCCGTGTCACTCGTCCACTTTCCATTGATTCATCTCTACTCTAAACTCTGTCTTTCTATTGATTTAGAGTCTGCTGAGCGCCGCATTTCTGTTTATGAAAAACTAGTGTCCCGAGCCGTCATTGTAAATGACGGCATATTGGGTTATTAAATGACTGGTGCACGTGTGCGATAAATGACGGCCGTAAGTTAGCCCTTCAGGAAAACCCCCGCTGGCTTCCTCATTTTTCCCCTATCTAATACTGAAGAAAAAGATTCCAAGGTACTCAACTTTTTTTTTCGCCTTTTGAAATC
>LQNS02277098.1:302313-313639 GCA_001587735.2 Parhyale hawaiensis | reverse complement strand
TTTACATTTTGAAATCTGAATTTTCTCCTATCTTATTCCCATAGAGCGTGACAGGAAAGATATAAATATATAAATAAATAAATAAATAAAAACACGACGTGAATTATTATATAGTAGATAGATAAATAATTAGATAAATAAATAAATTGGGCAGCATGTCATATTCCAAGAGTTTGAGGATGTTTTGACTTTGGCTATATCCCAAACGTCATTTGCAGAAAGTTTGTGTCTTTCCTGCATTTCATAAGGATATACTTGAGATATTCTATTAGAGGTCAGTGCAATAAAGTCTGACAAACTCGCGCATCCACCGCTCATCTTATAACAAAACGGCGACTACTTCTATTTTTTTTCTGTGGATTTGATGAGGCGTTGATTTTGAACATACTGTTTTTTCCTGGCCTGAATGAGTGCATGATTCTACCAATTTCCTTCAACGTTTTCACCACTTTCGAAACTGTCTCTCGACGATTGTGAGCTTGTTTGCAATGTGAGAAATACTCTATTTTTTAACGGATTCGATTGTTTCTATCAGCAATCATTGTCAACTTAAGTTCTGGTACATTTCCACTTCTGAAATGCAAAATAGATATAATTAGGTTCAAACTGAAGTAAAAGCTGATGACTTGGCTTGGAATTAAACACTTTTAACGTTATATCAAAATGGTGTTGCCAAATTCAAGGTGGGTCCGGTAAACGGTGTTTCGTATCATAATTATATGGATGACGGTTTTACTGTAGGTGCGGTAAGTTTTACTGTAAGTTGGGATTCTCTTTTTCAAACTATTATCTTATGAGATTAAAGTGTGGCTTTTGTTTCCACTGTAGCAGTGAATTTTCGTAAATGATAGATGAAGTGAGAAGTTTTAAAATTACCATTTCTAGGAACGCTGTGTTTTCTAGTGCACTTAGAATGCTGTGCCTACATTAAAAAAATATGCTGTTGTCAGACCAACACGCCTTCGCGTGCACCAGTATAAATAGGTATGCGAATTCAAATAAAACAGTGCTTGCTACCCACACATTTAACAGCACTGGGGAAAGTGCAGTCCCGAAATTAGCACGCATTCCCGAGTAACGACAAAAAATGCCTGCCTTGGCGCGCACGAACAGCGTAGAACCTGCAGTTTTTGTGCTGAACGAGCACACCAGGACAGGTGTTTCTCGTCAGTTCTCGGAAAAGCGTGTCAGTTTTGAGACAGAATTTTTCTCGATGTCTACTCAATGAAACCGGCGTCTGCTTCGTAGGTCAGTGCTTCATCGAGTGTCGAGTGCAACTCTCCTGTTTGGGGGCGAGCTATGGTCCCCTGTACGCTATTCTACCATCCGCGGACCCCACCTGGATCTTGGGGACCACCAACATCTGCCACAGGACAACCATCGAGCACATCCCCTACAACCTCGAGGCTGGACCTGGCTACACCACCACCACCGAATTCGGAGAAGGTGGGTAATAATTTCTTGACTGCGAAAACCAAGCTATTGTCCCAGAGCGAACTCTGTGCTCATCAAGGCAGGTATTGACGGTCAGTGCACAGTATGACGTACGCTGAAGTTCAACTTCAGTATTTTAAAGCTGTATCTCGGATACCGACTTTTACTGGGTCTCGGGATGACGCGCAAGCTTAACGTCTGTTCATAAGTTGAGCATGCGGTTGTACAATGTGAGCAAGGCACTAGAAAGCCTTCTCTTTTTAATATAGCTTTTTTGACTAGTGGCCCGAACCGTTATTGAATAAAGGCAAAAAATTAGTACATTACGAAAACCCTCCTTGTCTCTGAAGATTTTTAATATTTACTGGGGTTTGTGGAGACCTCTGACATTCACAGGGCTTACTATGAGCTCCTGGAAACCTACTTTGGAAGTCCAAATTGGTTTCGTCTAGACCTCTGACTTCCAGAATTGGTTCATAAAGGACTTTGACATCAACAGTGGCTTCGTGAAGTCTATTGGATTTCAAAGGGTCTATAAGAAGCTTGTAGAGACCTTTGCGAGCTAGAATTTGTTGGTTGAGACGCCTGAAATCTAAAGGGAGTTCTTGACGATCTTGGATATCAGGAAGGAGGAGGTCGTGGAGACATTTGTCATTTACCTGAGGCATGTAGGTGATACACTTTAGGAAACACCGAGTGCGGGGAATATATTGGGTAATCCTCCTCATTCACCAGTCTGTCAGCATACTGAACAGTGTGGTGCACGTGTGTCCTTAGATAGCTTTAGGGTTTTAAAGACTGCCAATAGTGTTGTAGAATTAAGAATTTTAGAATCCCTTTTCATCCACAAACTGAAACCAGACCTCAATAGCACCAATAGTTCCTATCCCTTGAAGCTAGCGAATAGCTAATTTCTATTTTTAACCGACCTCATCAACCCTGTTTTGTAGAGTTCGTTACAAAAGTTTTTACCTCTGATTTTGCATTTGTCAGAACTGATGATGGAGCAGGTCTCGAAACGTCTTAATATGACATCATTTTTAACTATAGTCTTTTGCTTTTAAATTCCTTATTAATTTGCGATTAAAGCAACAAAATGACTTTCCTGAGTTAATCGAAAGGTGAATATTCTGTTACCCAGCTTGCGACTACCCCAAAGGCTTCCAGGACCTGGGCGACCTGCGCTGCATCAAAATTTACACATTGGGCAAGAACCACGGCGATGCAAGTGATGCATGCGCAGCCGTAGGTGCATCTTTGGCTGTTTTGGACACAGAGGACCACTACGACCAGATGAAGGCTTACCTGAACGCCGAAGGTAATAATTATTCTAATGTGTTCACTCTACGCAGTTGGACGGATATTATTTAATCGGATTTGTTTTACCCGCCCGACGCAGGAATGTGGGTGGGCTCCACTTCAGGTGTAATTAGTTAGTTAATGATAAGGGTTTCAAACTCTGCCCAAGGTGGCGAAACCAATTCTGCAATAAGTTTTCGAATAAGCTATAGCCAATCGGGATACATTATCTCAATCTAAGCGGGGGAATCGAACACGGCACGGATATTTTCTGTTTCAGGAACGCTGTACAACAAAATTTAAGCTCAGCTTCAACTAAAAAAAGTACAGTAGACCCAAATGCAGATCCAATATACAGACTTACTATGAAAATACAGTAAGTAGACTAAGTAGACCCAATCGGCAAATCAAGTAGTCCCAATAGGAAGACCAGTAGATCCAAATAGGCAGACAGAGTAGAGCCAATAGGTAGACTCAATAAACAGACCAATAAGCTTGACTGGACACTAACACAACTGTATCGCTTTTATAATGTTTATCTTCACTTCACATATTCATTATTAAGCTAATATTTACTCCCTTGGTACAATTATGTCCGTTTCTACACTTATATTGATTTCTTATTGTTACCTCAAAAAAAAAAAAAAAAAGATTCCAATTATTTCCACAACTGCGCAGCATGAGAAATTATAAGACCATTGAAAAATTTCCGACGGATTAGAAAATTGAAAACACAGCGTAATGGAGCAGTAAGAACGCAGCAATACACATGGCTTAAAGAGTAGCGTGTAAATTTGATTACTTCTTTTCTCCTTGCCCCACACCGCATTGATACACAAATGGGGCTATCCAACGACTGGATGGTTTGTGTGTCCGCATCCTCGACTTGGTAGCAGCTTCACTTATACCAACGACACATCATTCCTTCGCGCGCACAAGTTGGATATGTAATTCGCACATCGATCGTGCAACCGAATCTTTGCTGCCGACTTGAAATATGTATTGGGACGACGTGCGAAATACACATCCTCGCATAATCAAATTGTGGATTCAGTTGTCTAGTGTAGCCCGGCATTTAGCGCTCTGGGCATGCTGGCGTCTTAGTGTTTAACGTAGTGCTATGCCACAGACTAAGAAAAACAGAGAAGCAATTCTTCGTATTTCTGCTCAATTATGAAGTCATAGTCGTCAGTTTTCTGTTTTCATCATAAGTTGGTATACAAGATACACATTTCATTTACGTAACTCCAGCTGCTCCGAATTTTGTCGATGCTTAGTGGCTTTGAAAACTAAGAATCCAGAAGGATTTTAAAATTAATCATCCAGGATCATTCTATTTTCTAAGACGTTAAAAATATGCGGTACATTTCCTTGTTGAAATTTCCAACTCGTTAGTTAATATTTCATAGTTCAGCTCAGTCCAAATAATTTTTTTGGTAAGTGAAATTGTGTTCGTGGCACAACGCTGAGGGAGGAACGATGACGTCACAGGAATCTCGAGGTAGAGCTGAGCCGCGCTTAGAAGCTGTCCGTCTGTGGTTTCATTGGTCTCTTGTTATGCTCCCAGCTGTTGGTTTCCTCGAGAACTATTGTTGAATGGAGTATGTGGCAAAGTTATTCTTTGTGTACGTGTAAACATACGGTTAGTTAGTGAATAATAAGCTAGGAGATGTTACTATATATACCTATTGTTAATTACTCATTCATTCCTACTCAGCCGATGTCTAAACACCAAACTACTTTTTCCTTCAAAATTGAATCGCAACTAATAGCGTAAATTGATTGCATGCGTGTGAATACCCAGTACTACTGCTGTCACCCAATACCCCCTTTCACCAATATTATTAGTGCTTGCAAACGAGGCAACCAAAATCCCGCAGCATAACACGATATCAGTGGATAACAGTCTGATATGTACTTGGCTTCCAAAAAAAGAGACATTGTACGGAGACGTGGAGTGTCGACCTTTACCATACTGTCGCCTAGAAAGCCTCGAATTCACCTTAGTACTCAGGGTTTTGAAATTAAAATTACATATTTATTTTCAAATGCTGAAAGATCAAAGTATCGTTCTTCATTTAGAGATTAGCATTGATGTATTACGATGACCTAGAGGCGTGTGAGTATGAGTCTCCTGTTCGGTTCATCTCAAGCATCTAACCTATTTCTGATTTCTGCGTACGAAAAGAATTATACATAAATTTCTTTACCAGTCGCTTTACATTAATCCTTTTGTATGCATATTGTATCGTATCGATTGCCATTGGTATTCTCAGCATTTGTGAAACACTTAGAGTCAATTATTTAGATTTATCATAGGCTTTCATTGGTATTAGCAACGATGCCGAGATTATTAAAACTCCGTTTTCATTGTTTGTTTTTGGCATTAGAAACATTATACTGGTGGTATGAAATCTTATAATATATATATTTTTAACGACAGGCATTAGAAGCCATTGGCAATATTACTCAGATTTCAACCACAAATTAACGACAAAATGTACATACAGCCATGGAATTTTTTTTTTTTTTTACATGGGGAGTACCATAGTTTTGCACTCAATAGCAATAAAACCCTTCGATTTGTACCCAGACCGGACGAATGGAAGGCACGCTTGGGTGGCGGTGTCGAAGGACGGGTCCTGGAAGTGGGGAAACGGCGCCGAAGTGAGCCAGAATGGCTACAGCCCATGGCACTCTGGAAGACCGGGTTGGTTTTTTGCTGGAAACTGCGCCGTGATGGACCACGGAGCGTCTTGGAACCTCTACGACAAGTGGTGCTCCGACTCTTACCCTTACATCTGTCAGAAGGATACGCAGCTCATTCCTGTTGATAGGCAGTGAATCGTGCAGCAATAGAGGCGGGGTTGACAGGCCGGGGCAAAAGAAAAATATCCAGGCTTGTTTTGTCCAGACCTTGTGACCGGTGCTCTGGATTTGACCGGTTGAAGGGTGTTTCAGGCGACGACTCTTAATCATATAGATTTCCAGAACCTCAATTTTTGTCATTGAAATGGATTTGTCATTAAACTCAAAAATAATCAGATTGCTTCTAACACCAACGCTTCAGTATAAAGTTGAGGCTCATTTAAGTCTCTAAGCCTTAATTTCACTTGCTAATCGAACAGATCGTAAGCCAGGTTTGCATGATAGTCAATGTACGAATTTCCTAAGCTTCGCATCCTAACGCGTTGCAATGTCAGCTTAGATGTCACAAAAGGCACAAAACTCTCTGAGTTTATATGTACTCTCAGTTTAAAAAAAAAGATGAAAAACTAAAACCGTATTAGCGTCATTTTTTAAGCTAACTGACTCAGCAGTAACGTTCTAGCATCGTAGTTGGCAGACACAGTGTGGTGATGACGAGGGCTCGACTCAACTTTCGGACGATTAGCTGAGGAAACTGTTTCCTTTGGACATCTTGTGAACATACCCACGGCCGTAAGATGCTTCGTCATTGCTCTCACATGCGAAGTGCGTAAGTTCGAGACCGTAGCCGGCAAGTAAGTTGTAGCGCAGGGTTAGCTGAGTCAGCTATCGTTGTGAGGATGGTATTTCGGGGGTACTGACCTTAGCCGGAAATTGGGATAGTCGGGGGTCGCCGGTCTCTGCATAAGAGCCTCCCGTCCCTGCCAGAGCTCCTGACGATCTGTGGTCGACTGCAACTGTGGACTCCTTTGGGGTAAGTTGGCATGTATCAGCAGCGCGAATCAGTGCGGCTATGTTTCTCAGGTGAAGTGAGTGGTCGAGTCAACTTTACCGTAAGCGGTCTCTAGGGATCGTGTAACCGATTACACAGACTATTATTACACACACGATTGTTGTTCTTACAGTTTGGAGTTGTTTACGAATTCACCGTCTGTGTTAAGGACACTCTTCGAACAACCAACATTTATTTGAAAACAAGAAAATCTCAATTAACTTAAGCAGTTGGGGAAGTCAGTAAATAGATTGCCATCAACCCTTTCCGGTACTGACAGTATTTCTCAATGCCAGTAGCAGCATCATCCAGATTTCGATCATTAACCCTAGCACATACATTTTACTTTTTAGAACACAAACACAAACGCAGGATGTGTCAGACTCATTTCTAAGATGATCATCACTTTCCTCCTACTTCATTAAATGGATACTAAATACTGAATTATTACTATATTGAATTTAGAAAATGAACTGAAAATCCAATTTTTCAGTAAATGACAACGAACGAAAATTGGAAAAAGACAGTAATAAAGTAATTCCTTCCTTGTTCGCTCTCCATAGGCGTAATCCTTTCCCCTTAGGAAGGCAGAGCTCTCTGAGGGCCAGGCTTATTGTGATTCAGAGATAAGAAAAGGCCATTTTTATAAAACAAAAATGAACGTATACGTACATATATTGCTGCTATACTCTATATAAAATCCAGAGCACTCTGAGAGCGCATACCTCCACCAAGCCAGGCAGTGGTTACGAAAAAATAAAGTTGGTTCTGAGACTATGATTATCCTTGTATCAACACCAAAATCTAATCATTTGGCAGTACCCTACAGCAGTGTTAACAGCTTCAGTAATTTTTTTTTAGATCCGTTCATAGCTTATTGAGTTATGCTACTAACAAAGATTATGACAAACATTTGTAAAACATACAAGCGAACCAACCGATCTGCATCAAAATTTAATCAATTATGTCTTTTGACATCTCTAACAACTCCAATAAATATCATAAAGATCCATTCGTTATTGTTTGAGTTATCGTACAAACAAGACTAAAATCAAAAACAATGACGTACGAACAAATGGATCATTACAAAAATTTGGTCATTTACTCGTCGTGATATACCTAACAACTCATGTAAATTTTATAAAAATCCGACTATAATTTTTTGAGTTATGGCATTGAGAAAAATGAGGCAGACAATCAAACAAGCGGTTGGTTGGATCTTCACCAAAAGTTAATCATCTGTTCCTCCTAACATACTGAGCAATCCCTGTGAATTTCGTCCAAATCCGTTCATAACTTTTTGTGTGATGTTCGTGTCAGACAGAATAACAGACAGACATCCAAAGCTGACAAAAATGTAACCTCCTTGACGGAGGTCAATATGTATACAGATATATTATGAATATATAATTAAGTCTGGACAAAATTTGTATATTAGAGACCTCTAAACATAATGCACGCATAAACATAAGCTTATGTGGTCACCAACGTCGGTCGTACTGGACCCAAAAATAGTAGTCTGGCAGCCAGAGAGGTCAACCATGTTTTGATTTTATTAAGTTTTTTCTTGCAGATTCTGGCTGTTTATAATGTAAATAATGTCACCTGGGTGGGTGTGGAGCTCTTACCCTCGAGCAACTTTTTAAAATCGTAAAAAATCCAATATGGCCGCAGTGTAGCGTGAGCAAATATTGACACATCCATAACTTTGTTTTTATTTTTGGCAGAAGCTCGATTTTGGTGTCTATACCTAGGTTTTCTGGTTCAAGGATTACAGTAAGAAGATTGTTATAACAGTTAAGTGAAAGTAAATAGCTAACATATTACAAATTGAACGTTTCCTCACATTGAAGCTATCTTGAATCTACATACCCAAGCTGTATTTTTCAAAATTATATCTTGAAATTGGAAGTGGCGTGCGTTTTACTGAATGCCCATCACCAACGTGCATCAAATGTTTTTGAAAGATTAATGCTTGATTTATTGAACACAGTAAAATTAATATTTACATTTCAATCGAAGAGAGTAGATCGGTTAACTTCAGGTTCACCGGAAAACTTTGTGTTCTCACAAAAAACCTCGCTTTTTTATGTACAGAAAGCGCTGCATGGGAGACTGATATTTTGGTAGTTACTTCGTAGTGGTTTGTAGAGTCTTTCCACTCCACAGGAACACTTGATAACTTGAAAAAGTTCCTGGGGTATCAGAGCAACCTCCTCAGAAACAGTAACTGGGTGTAAAGTGTCGCTGCTTGACGTCTTGACCTTCTATTTGATATGGCACTAAGGTTCAGTGAATGGGGATCCAATGCGTGTCGCCAGATTTGATACCTGTAGCAGAACTCGAAGGATATTTGCTTCTGGCAGCTTCGTTATAGTAGCGGTAAGGATGAGAGCTGTGGGCAGCAGCTCATCTCTGGGCAGTTTTTTGATCCATGTCTTTTAGAGCTTCGGTGAGAGACTGGTAGCTTCTTAGACCATACCGTGCAAAGAGAAATGTCACAAACCTGTTTTCAGCAACTGGGTCAATGGTTGTTCATGGTAATTATTTTGATTGACCCATGCACAGTATCCACAACTTCCCTTATTGAAGGGAGATGCTTCTTGGATATGAATGCATCTGTGGAGACTGGCAAACAGTATACCTGATACGTAGGCAGCCCACGCTCTCACTGGATGAGATACATCGACTCACGGTATTAGCTCTATCACAGGACTGAGGGTATTCGACAGTCAGACTTGTGGGCATTTGATAAGTGCTCACAAGTCTGACTGTAGAATAACTTCCGTAGTTCACATGCCATGCAGCAGCTGCAAGGTGTATATTCCAGTTGGATAATTTCTCTGCACTGATGTATGTCATCATATATTTTATACATATCTGTTCATGTTTATTGAAGTTGTGTATTGCATACTTGTATTAGTATATTCCTGTGCAGAAATTGGAAGTTTATCAAGTCTTTGAAAAATGATCTCAAAGATTTAAGCATTAAAATGTACGCATACTGAATAGCCCGTAAAACTTTTTTCAGAAGTATCTGAAAAACAAGGCAAAAAAAAACTATGGTGCATCTTGTTTTAGAAATTTAAAGTAATCAGACAAGGAAAATGCACATCTAATTGCACTCCTTATACCTAAAAACCTAGGTATGGAAACCAAAAGCAGATTTCTATTGTAGATATTCAGAAAGTTATGGGTATTCCAAATTTTGTCGCCGCCGCACAGCGGCCATATTGGATTTTCGCGTTTATAGAAAATTGCTCAAAGGTGAGAGCTCCACACCCACACAGGCGACGTTATTTGGAGTCTAAACGACCAGAATCTGCAAAGAAAAAAACTTAATCAGTCAAAACAAGGCTTGGCCAAAATTACCCCTTGGGCTGCCAGACTATAGGCCTAGTCGCCAGAGAAATGATGAGAGTGGACGTACGCTATCTTGAACCACAAACGTACACTATCTTGCACCACAAACGTACACTATCTTGCACCACAAACGTACACTATCTTGAAACACAAACATACACTATCTTGCACCACAAACGTACACTATCTTGCACCACAAACGTACACTATCTTGCACCACAAACGTACACTATCTTGCACCACAAACGTACACTATCTTGCACCACAAACGTACATTATCTTGTACCACAACAGCATATTAAAGACTGAGCATAGCTGGTGGGGTTGACGTATGTCCACCACGTGACACCACCACATTGTGGTCACGTGATCAAGTGTATCGTGGGTGAGGTAGACCCAGCGTTTGTGTTCTAGGGTTAAAAAAGGGTGTTGTTTCTTTTTCTGGAAATTTTGACAGCATATTTAACCGGCTTTCTAAGAGCAGGGATACCTAGTATTTTATTTACGAGCTGCAATAGCCTGTAAGTGAGCTTAGGTGATAACTATGAAGAGTTCTTCATGAATTTCTAAAATCAAACTTTTGCAAGAGCAGAGATTTCATGCCGTAATGTTCCATGAAACACAGAAGTCAATGCTAAATAGGTTGAGAAGTACTTCATGGCATTTTAAAGCACTAGTCATTACTGTAACATAAAACCCATTTAAGAATAGAAAAACCGTTAAACTGTTACTCTCATCATGCATCATGGACAGTGAATAGTAACTTCAAGGGAGATATATTATGAATTTTCCCCGCTACATCACACAAGAGAGACCCACACTATCACCTATACAGTAATTCTGTGTCTGGTTGTAGCAGCAGGACGCAATAGTGAACTAGCATCAGATAGGTATCTGTTTTTATGAAACTCAATGCTGAAGAGCAGCAAAACCGATGTAAAATGGTGTAATTCATATTCGGTATTCAGTGTTGCTTAAACTTTTTTCTTGTGTTGTTCATATCAGGCACTCGAGCCAGAACTCACTGTCTGCTTATGTTCAGTAAAGAAAACTCTTTCTCTCTTGTCATGTGCTACCCGATACAAGCTAATTTGCCGTCAAAAAATAGGCGGCATGCAGTGTCTGCGCATCTTCAGCAAACGCTGAACCTATGGCTATAGGTTATGTTAGGCTGAAGCTTACACCAAAATAGCGTGATTAAAGACTGTGATCGTTGATAAGGAGAGCTTGTCTTATTTGTCGTGAGAGGACGCTGAATCCCGTCTCATGTCCAAGTGAGTCCATCGCTTGTTCGCCAATACAACCATAGCTTTGGTTGTGGTTGCGTAGTTTTGGTCATTTACGGAAACACGCCTCTGATATGTGCAAACCTTTGAGTTAAACATACTACCTGAGTGTGCACGTTCACTAATTTCTACCCAAGGAGGCTCTAATAGAGAGGAGCGCGCCCTCTCTATTTATTCTACGGGAGCGTTGCGAGTAAACTTTTCCCTTAAACTGGCTGAGTGGCTTATCCAATCGGAGAGCGGC
>LQNS02277098.1:246689-263180 GCA_001587735.2 Parhyale hawaiensis | reverse complement strand
GTGATTGAGCTTGCTCCTCCCATTAGAAGCTCCTTGTTCCTACCGGGTACTGTGTGGATTTTTGCCCTCCATTCTGTCTTATAGCAGGAGGGAGAGGAGGTGCGAGGCACCAGGCTCATGCTTTTCTTCAACTTTCTTAGCTGCACATACAGTCCACGTCTTCTACATTGTAGATTTTCACTTCTCCAGTAGAGGCGATTCAAATAGCACTTGGTATCCTATATACCAACCCCTTAAGTTTCCATCACATCTTGAACTCTATTTTTGTGTGTGTGTAAAAGATAGCTCCAGGCGTTTGCTAGCAGATTCAGTGAAGTAGCTTGTACTGAAGGGAAGGGGGCAGGCTATTTTTGTTAACTGCATCGTAAAACTGGCTGTCTGCCAGTCACTCAGCCAGGTAGACTGCAGAAATTAGAGGTATTAAGGGTGGAAGAGTTGAAGCCACATCGAAAGGCAAGTGCTGCCAGCGGCGGTGGCTGGAGGTGCCCTCCAGTAGAGTATTTACGCCGAAGTACGAACGCGTTGATGCAGTCTAACTCTGGGTTATCACTACTATATAATAATTCACGTCGTGTTTTTATTTATTTATAACTATAATTATATCTTTCCTGTCGCGCTCAATGGGAATATGATGGGAAGAAATTCAGGGGCAAAAGACAGTATTTTGGATACGGGCGTCTCACTTGGGCACCCCAAGTGAGGGACCTGAGTTCGCCGGCATGACCGTGTCTGGACAAGTTCATTGTTCAAAGATTCTACGGGTGATGTTATTTAACTACACAAACAGTGTTCAGATATCAAACAATCGTTCAGATTTCAAGCAATTGTTCAGATACCAAGCAAAGCTGAGGTTTTCATTCCAAGATTGGATATGACACCCAGCGATACCAATTTCTTATTCTGTTCAAGTAGGTGGTAGTTTCCCTTGATTCCTGCCTTGCAATGATAATCAAATCACAAGTATAATCGTGCTCGCAGGTTGGTGTTTATTTGACAGCCCAGTAGCTGCTCATGGATAACTTTATATTAGGCTTAGTAGAACTACAAATAACAATAATCCTAAACTCTCCATTCAGAACAAGGACGGTCAAGGATATCTCATTGGAGATGAAGTATTCCCAAGAATGTAGTGATAAAAGAAACTTTAAAGTAAATTTCCCTAATATTTGCGTGGACAACGTCTTCATGAGTGCAAAGAAAAGGAATCAATGACTAATTAATTGTATTCTTAAATTGTCATCATATATGTTGCATGTAGTACGATATATCGTGATTACATTTGAAAACATCACTTTTCACTTAGACGGGCAACAAACAAAAAGTTATCATGAAATCTGCTATGAAGCCTTTGGCTGCTGTTATATTTGTTAAATTGTTTACTCACTATACAACTTTGATTAAAAACCCCAAGCCATGCCGTCATTTTTGACGGCACGGGTACAATAGTATACTGTATATGCCACAATTTTACCCGTTATCGACGCGGTACCATGGATACCGTCGCTTTATCTTCAGTGCTCGAATTTCTACCTGCCTAATTATTTCAGTGTATTACGCTTATAGTAAGTATAGGGAGAGACGGCATAAGTCCTCTGCAGTGGGACCAAATATGCGTAGGCGGTGGCTTTCTCATGGTAGCCTTCTGCAGTGGCGTCCTGATGAGCTCCGTTCTCGTAGTCACTTTAGATATAAAAGAATTAATGGCTTTGCCTGCACCCGATGAGCAGCCAGTTGGACAATCGTGAGGGGGTGGGCGGTACCTACTTACAAACAATTATCGTTCTATAATAAGATAGGAATGTAATTATGGAGCGTTGTAGCCTGGATACCAAAGACTATTTAGCTCCAGTGCACCGAAAACTGATAATCTGAAATTTTTCTCCCGTGGACGGTATTTGCTGCTAATGAACATGAAGAAGAGCCCCAGTCTACCGCCTTATAGCTAAAAGAAATCTCAGCTTGCATCAACGCCACCCATTCCAGCCAGTCAGCACGCCAGCGTAAAATCCAGCCCGTGTGCCACCCAGCTCGTACCAATAAGGGGCCCGCACGCTGCTGTGGAGGATTTTGGTTACGTCGTCTCCCTCCATTACTTACTCCGAGTGATACGTGTGACCTATGAATGAATAAATATGTTTATGTAATAAGCACATTCTCACAGTACATAATTAGCTCATTCTTATAGTAGATAATAAACTCATTCTTATAGTAGACTAGACTGCCCGTGACCCGTTGGGTCACTAAAGGTATGCTATTTAGTTTTGCTCGATTCGTGGACTTGGAGTAGGTTATGACAGTTTAGTAAGTACCGAATTAAAGAGAGAGACGAATATTTTATGAAATAAAAGTAGCTCCGAGCCGTTTCTAAGTTGCAGTGGTCATAGAATTGAAATAACAAATTGGAGCATTATTAACTGAAATCTCTGCGCTCCCTCAGTTTATTATTTATGTATCATAGAGAAACGTCTATACACGGTGACACTCACCGTGACAGTCAAGCAAACAAACAAACAAACAAACAAACAAGGTGATCTGAGTTACACAAATATACTTTACTGTCCGTGACCCATTGGGTCCAAAACCTTTCCTGTCCTAAAAGCGCTCCAATCCATCTATCCGAGCGAAACTGTGTGCACCGTGACAAACAAGCAAGCATGCAATTAAACAAAATAAGGTTATCAGAGGTTCATAAGTATAAAAATTTTCAGCAAACTAGTAAAGATCGTGCCGTTTTATAGTGAACTGTTAAAAACAATTTTCGACTTCTCTGTGAACCGTTATAGTTAAACATTCCAGCACTTTGAAGTATAAGCTAATTATATATGAGTAATAGCACCGATATAAAAGTACTTATACCTGTATTCTGAGGTGTCTCCTGTGTCTGTCCATTCCACCGTCGTGGAATGGACTATTACATTGATCGAAATGATTGCTCTTTCTTTCTCCCACCTTCTTGCAAACGACTAGGAAATTGTGGAAATGATTCTTTTTGTACATCCAATTTTCTGCAACCGATTGTCATGCTTCTAAGCCGAGTGTTTCTCACCTTTACACAGACGATTTTTTCGCAGTTTAAGATGCAAATTTCTAAATTACCAATAAGCTACTCTTGGCAACACTTCGACTTGACACCAGCTCGATGAGGCTTAGACATGAATGGTGCCACCGCATCTTGAACAATACGCCCTGACCCAGGAGAGAAGCTTTTGGTGGAGAAGAAAATATCTCAAACGATTTTCGGTTTGGAAGATCGTGCAGCAATTAACACAAATGTACGTAATAAGGAATACGTTTATGAAAGTAAAGAGCGTCAACTTGTTTGATAAAGATAATTGTTTTGTAAGAGAGTAAGATTTTTGGTCCAGATACAATGTTTTACAAACAAATTTGTTACATTTTTGATTAGAAGTTTCGATAAAACTGAATTTCATCAAAATCCATGGAAAAAGAGTTCCTTCCACATAAAATGACATTTTTATACTGAACTCATATTTCACAAGCAAATTACAATAGTATTTGATTAGGATTAGGTTTAATGAATATGATGCCTTGACGTTCTTTTTTTTTTTCTAAATGAGAGACAAGGAATTACCTGTTCAATGTTTTGTAAGTTTTATTTTGTTTAAAAAACATAATGTACATACAAATTTTTTGGTGTTAATTTCACGATGAGAAGTTGAAAAATCGCAGTACATTTATTATAAAACATCTAGGTGAGTGATCTTTAGGTTCTCTTCTCCTATTACTCAAACAAGGTCTATTGATTTTATGCGGTTTTATTATATTTAAATCCAAAATTTTTGCTGCAAAGTACACTTGATACAGTATGTACTGTTGTATCATGAGTAAATAATTATTATTCGCCCCTTTAGCAAGTCTTTTTGGAGACCAAGGACATTTGTTCAACCAAAATATACACTTTTTTTAACTTGCCGCAAGCAACTAAATATTTAGCAAGAAGCATCGAAACACTGAAACAGAAAATTTGTCTGTACACAAATGTCCCTGGCCTTTAGCAGAACTTGCTTACTGGAGAATCGGTATTATGGGCATGTTCGAGTGGGCGCCAAACTTAAGCCTTCGAGGCTTAACTTATTTAAAATTTCAGGCAGGTGCGCTGGTTTCGACCCGTTGAACTAAGTTTTAGTCATTGAGTCTCATTAAGTTAACCTTGAGACCTCCAGAACCTCAATCTTGCTCCGTAAAGTGGTATTTCCAGCCGGCTCGGCGTTGTTATTCCGTTGCTTCCAATACTTGCAACAAGATTCAGTCGAAGTCGAAGCTTCTGTCTGAAAATTCGAACAAGTGTGGTGAAGCCGAAGCTTCTGTCTAAAGATTCGAACAAGTGTGACGAAGTCGAAGCTTCTGTCTGAAGATTCGAACATGTATGATGAAACCGAAGCTTCTGCCTGAAGATTCGAACAAGTGTGACGAAGCCGAAGCTTCTGTCTGAAGATTCGAACAAGTGTGAAGAGTCCGAAGCTTCGGTCTGAAGATTCGAACCAGTGTGACGAGCCCGAAGCTTTTGTCTAAAGATTCGAAAAAGTGTAACGAAGACGAAGCTTCTGTCTGAAGATTCGAACAAGTGTGACGAAGCTGAAGCTTCTGTCGGAGGATTCGAACAACTGTGACGAAGCCGAAGCTTCTGTCTGAAGATTTGAACAAGTGTGACGAGGCCGAAGCTTCTGTCGGAAGATTTGAACAAGTGAGACGAAGTCAAATGAATAAATAAATCCAATTTATTTCTCAAATGGATGCTGTGCTGTGTTCAGCATGGTTAGGGCACAGCACAATGAGGTTTTCTTTCTTAATGTTAACGTAAGAATAATACTACACAATAACATAAGACAATTAGCATCTTGTTTGTTGAGAGTTAGCTTCTGTCTGAAAATTCGAACAAGTAAGGCCTCGAAGGCTTTATAATTTTAGAGCTCAATCGAAAGGGGCTTAATATGAGAACCTTGTAATAAGCATTTGAAACAAAACAAAAATGAATGATTGTACCTCTAATACCGGTTCAACACTACATAATCTCCAACACTCTTTGATTCGAGAATGTGAAGTTAACACTTCGTTCATGCTACCATATCTATGTTGCCGATTTTAAGTATGCATCGGGTCGAACTGCAAACTGCAGAGTGCCCATCCCTGTGTCAGGCTGTGCATCTTAATGCGCAGTCTGAGCCCGATTTGAAGCAAAGTGCACAGTGTGATGATAATTCGTATATTATTTTTGGTGCAAAGAGAGCACAGGTGGCAGGAAGAACTATTGGTCACCTGCTTCTCAACCGTGGCTTGGTAATAGCTTGGTAATTTAGTATTCTCTTTGCGTTGCAAATGAAGAAAAGAGAGTAAGCTTGGTACGATGAGCTAGGGAATTCTGCGAGTGACTTCGGCTGGTTTCGGTCACGTAAAAGAAACTTCAACAAGAACAGACTTCGACGGAAGTAGCGGGTTGATCACTTGCCGAAAACAAGCAAGAACATTGCAGTCAATGCTTCAATAAAATTCTGACGCAGAATAATTTAATTTCCTATTTTCAGCGGCTGTAGATGACTGAAATTTTGCGTGGGGAAGGAAAAATGCAAAAACTGTTTTCACCGTAAACAAAAATTATGAATCGAAGCTCGCTGAGATAGCAGTTAGCTCATTTAGAGTATTTGGCGTTGCATTGCCACGAGAGCATTTTTATTATTTATGAGCACAGAGAGGTAAATCAAAAGGTGCACATTCGTTTGGGTGCGAGCGGGGCCTCATTAGAAGAAACAAGGTATCGTGATTCTACACACCTGCGGCCTCCTCAATAATATCACCTGGACTTCGTCCGAACACTCAACTTATCCTCTGCAAACTCTCCTGCGAGTAAACTAAATGTTTCAAATTAGGACCGTAGACTTTCCTGTGGGTTAAAATAATTATTTATTTTTCATAAGATGTCTTGTTCCTCACGCAGCAATGCTACGCTAAAAGAAAGAGAAAAAACTGAGGTTTCTATCAATGTTCTGCAACTGATGTTGCAATGTGAAAGAAGAAGAATTATTGGCTTCTTATGATCATTAAGCATTTGTCCTTCATTCCGCTCCATATACAGACAGTACATATGTAGATACGGCACTATGAACGACGTGCGAGCTGTATATTGGCATAAGTTGTGCGTGCGATTGTTCAGTGCGGGCTCGGCATAACGCATATCGAAATCTATCTCGTAATGTTCAGTCAAACATATTTGGTTAAAAGGCGCATGCATAAACCCCGCAAATAAAATTAGGTACAATTATCAGTACTATATAATAATTCACGTCGTGTTTTTATTTATTTATTTATATATTTATATCTTTCCTGTCACGCTCTATGGGAATAAGATAGCAGAAAATTTAGATTTCAAAATGTGAAAAAAGTGGGGTACCTTGCAATCTTCTTCTTCGGCGAAAAAAAAAGTTGGGTACCTTGCAATCTTTTTCTTCAGTATTAGATAGGGGAAAAATAGAACTAATAAGATAGGAGAAAATTCAGATTTCAAAAGGCGAAAAAAAGTTGGGTACCTTGGAATCTTTTTCTTCAGTATTAGATAGGGGAAAAATGAGGAAGCCCAAAAGACGGCGGGGTTTTGTGTGAAGTGTAAATTTTTTGCCGTCATTTATAATGACGGCACGGGCCACTAGTTAAAAGTAAAAAATATACCATTAGAACTAACTATAGGGCAGTTAGTGCTAAAACGTCCATCATTAGCACTAACTCTAGTACATTTAGTACTAAAAACTAACCATAAGAACTAATATAGTACAATAAGTACAACAAATTTGTATCATTAGTAATAATTACATAAGTGGATTTAGTACTAAGAATCATACTTTTACTAGTACCAATAGTGCGATTAGTACTAGAAAGTATATTATAGGTTTTAACTCTAATACTATTAGTACTAAAAACGTGGTATTGCTACTAGTTATTGTATAGTATTAAAATTATGATAACAGTAGGTACTAATTGTAGTACTATTAATTCTGAATACACTACGCAACCAGATTTCTTTGAGCTTTAGAAATCCATAGGCATTGGACTGAGTTAGTATATAAACTACAGAGCTCTCTGTGTGAACTATTTATATAGTGCAAAGAAACATTCCATTAGTCGTCACAGTTAAAATTTAACATATTTTGTTTTCGGGTTCAGTTACAATTACAAAAGGTTTCTTTGTGTGCAAGGGCAGTAGGTAGTGTACTACCTACGTGGTTTCTGTACAAGAAACTTTTTGAAGAAAAAAAAACCCAAGAAGCGAAACGCAAGGCCTGAATAAAACAGGGTTAAGCCTGAAATACAGTATGTTATGTTATTGCTTTTGATGGGCAATTTTTGAACTCGCCTCTTATTTACTGACTGGCTGATCTATTATGTTGGTGCCTGACATACCAAAGCGCATTAACATTAGACTGATCCAATATGCTTTTTGACACTCTGAAGTGCTTTCGCGGATGCGGTTGAAATGCTGAAGGGTCACGTGACTACTACCTGCAGTACCTACTTCTAGTTGAAAAGAATCGTGGCCAGAATTGGTAAGTCTTTCACGTACAGCAAAAGTTAATTATTTTCTTGGGAAATGTAGCTTTAATATCACAAGTGCAGAAATTATAGACTTTTTTTTTAGAAAATAATGTGTCGTAGTATTAATGTAACGGTAATCAAGATTTCGATTTATCGTTAATCATCGTCAGGAGTTTTGCTCTTCGAGAATTTTAGAAACTGTTGGGTAAAGGCTATCTTGGATGTATTATACATACCAGAGTTAAAAAAGATTTTCAATTTAAAATAAGAATTTCCATGAGCTATATAGCATGATCATTAAGAGTTGGGGGATTGTTCTTGAATAAAGATCGATTCTAACAATTTTAATTCTGTTTGACGACTTAATGTTAAATATATCATAAATGAGTTCACCCAATAAATATTCCGGATGAATGTTCGTACCCCTATAAACCCGGCTACAAAAAAAAAAAAAAAAATAGTAAAATGTTAGCCGCTGAGTTAACTACTTCTATAATAAACGATTGAAAACTTGGATCGGTCTCTTCGATCTTAAAATGAATTACAACTCAGTATTCATTTCCCTTTTCTGCAGTTTAAACAAACACACTTACGTTGTCAGATGATGAGATGATGGAACACCCTCATTTGACTATCTGGCATACCTACTCACCCTAACTCCCTGATGTCTCCTTTACAGGAGCTTTTTTTTGTAGTTGTTGTTTTATGGACGCCATACTTAATTTCAGTCCTCAGACTTGTTCATCAGAAAATATTATTTATTGATATATACACTGTTTTCAGAATAGATGAAAATCAAAGGTATAGAAAACTAGAGCATTATTAGATCCCATAACTCGGCCCAGCAAGGCTACGTTAACGAACAATTCAAATTTATTCTGAAACTATGATTTATTCTTTTTACTACCAAATCAAGTCATCTATGCCTTTTGACAGTAATAATTGCTAGTACAGTTTTCTTGAAGATCCGTCTGTAACTTTTCTAGTTATATTCTGAGAAACTTTTTGACACACATTATATCAAAACACAAAAGGTCCAGCTAATCGTAACCAAAATTTAATCATTTGTATGCTGTAATATTTCTAACAATTCCTATAAACTTATAAAAATCAGTTCACAGTATTTAGAGCTATATTTGCTAACGAACATAAAATCACACATGGAGATAAACAAACTGACAAACGGGGGAACCGCTTTTTATACAAAATTGGTCATTTTCCCTTTTCTCTTCGTAATGTACCTAACTCAAGTAAATTTGATAAAAAAATCCGTTTATTACTGTTTGACTTATGGTACTGAGAAAGAAGAGGCAGACAAACTACAAAATTTAATGGTTGAGCAGACTTCACCAAAAATTAATCATCTGTTCTTCCTAACATGCCAAAGAATCCCTGTAAATTTTATGAGGATCCGTCCATAACGTTTTGAGCTATCTTGATGACAGATAAATAAACAGACAGAAAAACTCATCAAAAAAATAACCTGATTGGCAGAGGTAATTACGTACTTTAAATAAAATTCTGTGTTCCCGTATATTTAATGAAAAGTGAGCATCATGAAAAGAGTTAAGAAATAAATATGTTTTTATAAAAATAAAAATCTTAAGACGTGGAATGAGGAATGCAGTTACATGGATGTATGCTGATCACACTAGCCTTAACTTGTTGAAAAATTTCAGTCATGATTATTTGTTTTATAACTTTGAATCAAGTTTCAGATAGTGCCAAATTGATTACGGGGCAATTGGGCTAAGCTCAATATTGCAGTACAGTTTGTTCCGACCTCCGAATCGATCTCTTTGGGATTAAAGCCTGAAATTAGCTCTAAATCCGTAAAACCAAAACTCATCGCTGAAGTTCAGGACAAGAAGCTGCTTAAGTTGTACATGTTGGGCGTGTAGGTCTCGATATGCTAAACGTATGGCTGATAATGCCATCTACTGTATTTTAATACGCTTATACTCCTATGATTAGAAAAGCTATACCTGAAGTAATTCGCTTTGTTGCGCTACATGAGAAATGATCTTTCCATATTGCCAACATAATTTATGTTCGCATCGTACAGTTATGTCGTATGATACTGGCATCTAATGAATTCCCATTGCCACTAAAGGGAAAATCATAGGTTAGTTAGGTTCGGCCAACCATGTTTTGTGGTGGGATCGTTAGGATAGCCTTTCGATTTCCATGGTCTCTCTTGCATCTTCCCATCATCTTACTTTCTTTTTCACTTGTTCTTCCTCTTCTTGTCCCTGTTTCCGACCCCTTATTTATTCTTCCACCTCTTTCCTGGCCTGCTACAGTAATGTCGTGTGATAGAGGTGTCTAATAAATTCCCGTTGCAACTAGAGGGAAAATCATAGGTTAGTAATGTTCGGTTAACCCAAGTTCAGCGCTGTGGGGTTGTTTGGCAGAGCCTTTGGGGTGCCATGACCGCTCCTGCATCTCTGCACCAGCTTCCTTTTTCTGTTCACTTTATTATTCCTCTTTGTACTCCTTGAATCTTACCTCTTCTTTGTCCTTCCTCCTCTTTCCTGTCCTGCTGTCCTTGAGCGCGCTGATGCTGTGCAGGTGCGCGCCTGCTTGGGTTGCGCGTGCTCTCAGTGTGCGCTATGTACGCATTGTGTCACACTATATACCTCTCTCTCTTACTACTGTTGCAGTGGCCGGCATAAACTGGAGCGGACTTTTATTGTGATATGTCCAGTAGTTGTATCTCCGTTCTGTGTAGTTGCCCGATTAGCTATTAAGCTACCCATGGGCATGACACGGGATGCCTACTTTACTAGTGTTACTGCTTCATATTCTACCTGTGATACTGTTTTAATTTCCTTCACGTTTCAATTAACTTATTATTATTATTAGTATTATTAAGTTAAAGCTAAATGAGGTCAGCTACAACTCGAATTAACCACAACTCGATTGCATTGTTGATGAAGATTTAATCTGTGGCATGGAGACTTGCACTACAGTCCATTCCTTTTGTGTAGCTAGTTAAGATATACGATAACGCTGCGTACACTACAATGGCTCGCTGATTGGTCAGCGAGTACTGCCATCAACTCGAGCCACGAAAAGAAGCTACTCGCGAGAACAATTAAGAAAGGAATTATCACGGAACTGACCTATTATTTTCCTATTTGCATACTGCAGCACGGCACTGTCGCTATGCAACGCCTCTACAAGGTAAACACACACCTTAGTGACCACATACTGTATGTCGCCAGTGTAGGGCAAGGGCGACCGCCTTTAGAGTGAAGACACTTTGGTGTGGAACTCGTCAGTTCAGTCGGTATTTTCTACCCTGGTTGAATTTGGCCTGAAATGTGTTGCAGGGATTCGTGTTCGGAAAAGTGAATATGTCAGCGTAGAAGTCAGCTGTTTATATTTGTTATGGATCTTCCTTAGAAGCGTTTCGGGCGTGTGTGTAGGCATGTTGAGGTGTTATGTTAAAATTCATGTTAATATTACGTGTTGCGGTGTGTGTGTGTGTGTACATTGGTGTGTGCATGCAGCTGAAGCTGGGACTAGATAATAGCTAGGATCAGCTCATCGTCGTACAGTAATACAGTTACCAGTCTATGAAATCGCGGGCACAATTTGATGCAAGCATGTACAGCTCGCACACTGTTCATGCTACCGTATCTATGTAACCAACTTTAAATATGCATTAGGACGCAATGCACAGTGCACAGCGTCGCATCGGGTTGTGCGTGCGATTGCATAGTGTTGTCTGAAAAAAGTTGGGGAAAAAATTATAATTTTCTCTGACTTTAATGTGATACAATTTCATAGAAATTTTTCATTCTATGATCCTGCACGTTAAAGTGTTTGTTAAGACTGTTAACGGACTCGCGTATCAAATGTTATTTTCTCGCTTACTTGCATGTTATTTTCTGCCTCATCTCTGCCTCTTTAATCACCTTAAGTTAGCTGCCTTACGGATGAGATACATTGTCCTAGTGTGTTCCTAGGGGATAAAAGCGCAAGTAACGACCTAGAGATGCTTGGTTGAATATATATGACTAACATTTGGAGGGCTAATAATGTCTGGTGCAGTAACGCTCGTAGGTAGAGTAAAAGCGTTTACTAGACAACCAAACTCAACCTTTTTGTTGAATAAGTTATGAAAATATATATTTGAAAACATCTCAGCATCCAATCAAAAAAGTTCGCAGTTCAACAAAATTTAGCAACTTCATTAAGTCCACAAAGTCCACCAAGTACAGCAAGTGCACAAAAGGTGACCAGGTTCACAAAGCCCAGTGACCAGGCCTATGCTAGTTAGTAACCCTTTCCCGGGTTCGTTACCGGTGTTACACCGGTGACCCAACCAGACGCAAATTGACACACGGAGGCAACGCTCACAACCTCAGATAAATCTGGGTTGTGACAGAGGAAATTTAGGTTATGACCTCATTCCTTTGCATCTAAGAGGCCGAAACCCGTTCACACGATAGCAAAGCTTTCAGGGGCGTGTTGCAATCAGACGCCGGTGTTACCCTGACAGCGTTACCCGTGAAGCAGTGAATGCGACGCGCGATCTTAGCGCCCTAACAAAGTGTTGCCAAAGTTTCAGTAAGCTTCAGCGTATACTTTTTTATCGGAGCCTATTTTCGTTCCATTTTAGGACAAAATATTTAGAAAAATGCACAGAAGTGCTGCACATGCTAGAATTCAAGTGATATACGGCAGTCATGCATTTTGTAATACTAATTATTGAGTATCATAGTCAGTGTTTGTAAACAAAGGCGGGGTTATGTAGCTCATAACCCTACAATTTAGGAGGGTTGTCGTCGGTGTCACCCGGTGATACGCAACCTGTGTCGCACTGAAGGCCGCTGTAGCACATGTGACGCCGAAAGTCTGATTGTAACACGCCTCTGAATGCACTACAGATACTTGCCGAAAAATACCACTGGCTGAAACATAACGAGTAACACTTGCTGCCTTAACTAAGTGACTCGGCGGCTAACACTAATTTTATCGAATGTTAAGGTACACTTCCAATTAGGTTAACAGTGCGATATCAAACTATTTCGGCCAATTTGCATGTGAGTCTACCTGTATCAAAAATAGGTATGGCAAATTTTTACTATTGCCCCCACTCGAATCCAGTATTTTCGTTGACATATGTAGTTAAAATGAGATATCCCAAGAATTTTTTTATGAAGATCGTCTTCGTCGGCAACGCTTAGTTTTCGAGATATTCGACTTTGGAGTTCCATTGTTTTTCTATGAGAAAAATTAGCCAACGTTGATACAGGCTTGACAGCTACTCCAAGGAACCCAACCAAACCGAAGCTAACCAAACCTAACCAAACTTAACCTAACCTAACCTAGGTTAGTTTCGGTTCCTATAGAGGTCGACAGCAAGCCTATCATAACGCTGGTTATTTTTTCTCATTAAAGAAAAAAAAAAAATAATAGGAACTTCAAAGTCAAATATCTCAAAAACTAAGCATTTTAAACCAAGACGTTATTCATGAAAATAGTTTTAGAATGGCTTATTTTACCTAAATATGCCAACAAAAATACTGGGTTTGAGTGCAGGGTAATTGGTAAATAATACCAAATGTACTAGAATGTTCTTTTTAATTTTGTCATGAATGGTTTTTATTTTATTTTATTTTTTTTTTTGCAACGCAAATATTCCAAGATAGTAAACCTGCTTTACAATCCCACCAGTCAATCAACTGTTAGCTTCTAACCATCTGACTTCTGGTTGTTGATTTTAATCGGAAATTCCTCGACATATTTTTATTATTTTCGCGCGGAACGTTGTCTTGTTTTCTATTTGCTAATAGACGCGAGAGCGTGCCTTCGTCTCCCCGCGACTGAAACAGGGAAACACATTTGCGTGACGTTTCACCAAACAAATATTGTTAAAATTGGATATATTACGTGCATTAAGAGCAAGGTTGTTAATAAAGCGAAGAAAAATTAAGGTTCAGTTGTTTACCACTGTTGTATCGGCGTAACTGCGTTACAGAAGCCAATGAAATTTAAGCTATGAAAACGGGAGAAGCTGCAATCCACGCTAACTTACCAGTAAAGTACCGTCGTAATACTACATGTAAAGTCAACTTTGACCGCGCCATCAACCGGGGAAACCTACACCCACTGGTCTGTGCTACGGATATAGAAATGACCCGCGACACGCGACACCCCCCTCCCCCCCATTCCAATCCTCATCTCTGAGGAAAGCAAGTTCCACCATCGCGTACTGTAAGCCCACAACTGTCGAGTCAGCGCACTAAGATGAGTAAAGAGTTCGCGTGCCTTTGGTGGGCCTCGAACCTGCAATACAAGGAGTTAGAGCTGCGAAAGTAAGCATGCTGCTACCATGGAGGTGACCCTAAAGGAAAATTGGAAAATGTTTGACCATCATGCCGCAGCTGGTAAATATCTGGCGCGTAGCTGCCTAAGGTTAATAGAGGTGTGTCGCAATAAGCATTTCTGGGTTACAGGTGCTACAACGGTGGCCCAGCCAGCCGCAACTCTTCTTGTAGTCATTGCTCAAAGGAAGACGGCAGCACGGGTTACGGCGATGTAGAGTCACCGAGCACAAACGTCTATTTTGAATACAAGGAGCACTAAATTCATCCAAATACTCGGTAAATAAACTCCTCACACCAGAATATGTAAATCAGATCAGTTATTTAAACCTTCCATTGACTAAAATTTCAATTCAAACCGAATTTCAATATCGTTGAGTTTACTCCGCTTCTCACATGATGGGGCTCTCACACCCACTTCTAGGGTCACGGTAATTTTTTTTAGGGCGAGGTAGCCCGGTTTTGACTTGAATGCGACACACCTCAGGTATGATGCAACGTATGATAGCATTAACAAATATAAGTTATTCAGTAAACACAACAGAACTAAATCTTTAATTTAGCGTTACGCAAAATGCTTTAATAGCAGAAATAATTCAATAAACTTAGTGGCAACACTGAACTTTGTCACAGCGAGTAGCTGACCTTAAAAACTATTGGGCGCTCATGTCATCCAATCGTGTCACAATCCCCAACTGTTTTAGTTAGGCCTAACCGCAATCCGGGCTGCGGTGACCATTTTCAAGTTTGTATGTATTAGCCCAACTAGAGTATGATTATAACACACCTCTGAAAGTATTAGTATCAACGAAGGCTCAGAATTATTCCTACACTGAAGATCTTAGTATAAAAAACGCCTTGAACTTAGTCTTGAAAATAGTGTTAGTATCACAAGCGGCTCAATCTGATTTCGACTGAAGATGCAACCATCAAAAACACCTCAAATGTACTCCAACTTAGTCCACAAATATGAACTCACTCAATAGCTCTCATTCCCCAATACCTATTGCAAAGGGCTATTCTACTGTTAAAATCTTAAAATTTTCATTGATCGGAACTAGGCTTCATGAGACAATAACAATACTCGCTCCTGGCTTAATTGGAGGCACAGAAGCTGATCGAACAGAATTTGTGAGAACTGGTGGACGTTGATCACCACTAATTATTCGAAGTATGAAGTATGTGCCCTATGCCGGTGCAGTAATTTCTATGAGCTGTACATCACCCCCGATTGCCGATATATCAACCGAAAAAAGCTTGCCAATACCTGAGTACCTGTAATGTGACGGCGAATGGTGCTACACTGCAATTATCTTTCTTTTTGTAGACGGCGCGTGACTAGAAGAGCCCCATTTCCTATAAAAAATCACTATGAGACCAATTAACGAGAGCATCGCGCCTCAAATTTGGCTCTATTTAGCCAGCCGACGGTACACTATGGGAAAAATTTAGGCAAGTAGTCGATTTTTCTTATGGCGGCATCGAATAACATCGAATCGTCGCTTAGAATTTAAAAGTAAACGACCCTAAGGATAAGAAGTCCTGGAGCTGAACCATTGCAGCTTATCATCCTTCTTCGTTTTCTTATCCTCTAACAGGGGCTGACATAACTGCATTGCAGTTAGATCGCTTTTTGTTCCTTTTCTTTTTAATATACTTCTTGCATGTTTAGGATGTTGAAAAGCGAGAGGGAAGTATGATTCTCCGACATCTACCACTTATCTAAAGTGGCCTTTCCTCCTCTCTAGTTTATAAAAGTAGTCTGGTCTCGTCTCTGTCAACCGCAAGCCAAGAGCGGTGATAATGTTTACGTTGAAGATTTAAGTACACCGTATTTATATTTGTACATTTGTCTGTCCCCCAAAATAGAGATAGGAGTTGAGTCACAGACACCACTATTCATTGACAGGACACTAGCCCCTAAGGCTAGTGAGACTGACTGCAAGGTGCCGCACACGCATTTTTATTTGTTCTCCCATTACTTTTTTTTACTTCGCTTAGGCTATTTAAATTATTTCTTTTGCATTTAGTAATGACTGGCAAACCTGTAAATACTTCTAAAACTTCTATAAACAAGAAATTCACAAAAATATCAAGGCTTGTAGTGTAAGTACGTAGAGCAATTGTTTCTGACATGCTTTGATATTTGCAGTTAACTTTTTCCGCAATAGTTAGTGAAATAAACAGTCTCATTTAGAAGTGCAGAAGCTTCTTAAATTCGTGGTATGCTCGATTTGTAATAAAATACAAATTTAACAGCTGATGGAAATATTAAGGAAATTATTAGGTTGCTATACGGGCTAAGCGAGAAAATCAGAACGGCTTGCAGAGCTGAAAGGTGAGTCGGAGCAGCTCGCAGCCATAAAGTGGTTGATCCCGCCCAGCAGTGATCGAAGTAATGAAGCACTGGCCGCCAGGAAGTGATCGAGCACTGGAAACAGTTAAGTGATCTAGCATTGGAAGCTGTAACGTGATATAGCATTGGTAGCATTGAAGTGATATAGCACTGGTCAGCGGTGGAGTGATATAGCATTGGCGGCCTTGAAGTGATCTGAATCATGATGCACTGGCCGCCATGCAGTGATGTAGTATTGACAGCAGTGAAGTGAGT
>LQNS02277098.1:221583-245748 GCA_001587735.2 Parhyale hawaiensis | reverse complement strand
TTTTATGCTTGTTAGCACAATAACTCAAAAAATAATGAATGGATCTTTATGAAATTTATAGGAGTTGTTAGTAATAGTAAAAGACAAAAATGATCAAATTTTGGTGCAGATCGGTTAGTTCGTTTGTGTGTTTGACTCATATTTGTCATAAAGTTTGTTAACAGTATAACTCAAAAAGTTATGAACGGATCTTCAAAGAAATTCAACAAGCTATTATTAATATAAAAAGGCACAAATGATTAGATTTTGGAGTTTATGCAAAAGAAAATTATGGTTTCAGAGCCAATTTGAATTTTTGCTACCGTTGCCTCACTTGGCGGAGGTATGCGCTCTCAGAGTGCTCTACTTATTATTATTATTAAAACTTCACCTTTGAGCTCCCACGGACAGGTAACATAACCTAAATGAAGCATCTGGCAACACCGGGAAGCCTAAAACGCTGCTAAAGGAAATCCAGCAAAAAACCATTAACAGATGACTTAAACGCCTTCAGGCCAATTCAACCAAAAGCCCATGCCGGCAACAGATTCCAAATCTTAGCCGACCAGGGCACGAAGCACCGACAAAACTGATTAGTTCGACATCTGACAGCCTCCAAAGTGAAAAAATGCGCTCCGCACGCAGCACGAGTCTCTCTCCCAAAAACCTTGAGGGCGGGGACAGAAGACCAATGCCTCTCATTATTGCACACTTTATGAAACATACATAGCTCTGCAACTCTTCTACTGTGGGACAGGTTCACTAGATCATTATTAGCGCACAGCCTGCTGGCTGAACTAACAAGTCGGTCTAACAAACGAAAGTGAGTGTCAGCAGCTGAAGCCCAGATCGGTGAGCAATACTCCAACACAGGCAGCAAAAACGCATAAAAACATCTACGGGCAACCTGACTATCACCAAACACTGAATTCACCTTACGCAGGAGTCCAGTCTTAGTGGAAGAGCGTGACACCAACCTCCTAATATGCGGCTCAAAAGTAAGGTTCTCATCAATGACAACACCAAGAATCTCCAAGGAGCTAGACTCCTGAAGCAAAGTGTCATCAATCTCCAGTTGGGGATGCTGCGGTACAAGTGCCCGAGACCGACTGATAATCATCGATTTGGTCTTACTAGCTTCATACTCCAGGCCGAGCACCATGCACTAATGCGGGGCAAATCCCTGTCCAGTGTCCAGTCAATGCATGGTGTGGTCTATGGTTTCACTTATGTGAAACATGCAAATACTCTATAGTAAGCCGGCTATCAAAATGACTGCGTTGAAGCTTGTTATCTGTCGACCAAAAAGGAGGCAGAAGAAGTTGAGTCATAATAATATTTTTCAGGTAGTGAAGTGGGTTGTCTGAGATGTGAAAAAGGCCACAAATCTAGAGTTAGCTGGCCATAAAAAATGACGGCGTTGAATTTTTACGCCTTACGTGCGCTACTGTACATTAATTTTGTCGACTTTAAAGCTCTTCTCCTACTTTGTGGTCTATTCCACGAGATGGTTAAGGTCTTTGAGGAGCTCAGTTCCAACCCTGTCAAGATGACGAAGCTGAATGTCGTCTTCAAATTTTCCGATTTTACTGCGTTTATTAATATCAAGGATTATGGTATAATTTATGAACAGGAGTGTGCCAAGCACGCTGCCTTGTGGAACACCAGAAGAAATCGACATTTAGTTACTCGCCTCTCCTTGCAGCTTCACTCGTTGCTGCCGACCAGTGAACCATGTCCGGATCCGATCCAGCTTGAAGAGTCTCCCTGGATGCCGTGGGCTTTCAATTTGTTCATTAACCGTTCATGAGAAACCTTGTCAACTGCCTTTGGAAGGCTAGGTAAGCGAGGTCCATAAACTTTTCCTCATCTTCAATTTCCATAACTTGTGAGAAGTCCAGAAGATAGTTAAGCAGCTTCTTCTATCTTGGAAGCGGTGCTGGGTATAGGAAATGAGCTTGTGCATAATCAGTGATAAGCTTCTTTGGGAGGTCTTCGAGAGTTTTGATAACGACTGAGAAAAAATGATTAGTCGATAGCTACTGGAGCTTTTCATTTGCATCGGGATCACGTTAGTAAGTTTCTAATCCTGTGGATCTTCTCCCGTGCTTGGACATCGATTCGATATTTTGAGCAGTGGCACTGTGAGGACTGGATTAATTTCCCGCAGAACACGAGGAGGAAAATTATCTGGGCCAGTGGATTTGCACACATTAAAGTGGGTCAGTTCCTGAAGGATTTCATGCTCCGCAAAAACACCTGTATCTAAAGGAGCTACTAACATCGGAGCTGGTTCCGGAATATTCCTAACATTTTCAAAGGTAAATGACAAAGAGAAACGTTCGTTCAGGATAGCAGCTTTGTCCCTCAAGTCATTGGGGATTTCACAGTCCGAGGTTTTAAGTGGGCGTATGGTTCCTTTATTGCGTCGGCTTTCATTCCATTTACTGGAAGGAGTTACTGGGGTTCGTTGCTCAACAATTTACCGGCTTTCTTCTTTTGCTCATTTGGAATCCGTGCCGTGGGATGCACTGCTGCTCAACTCGTTGAACAATATAAGGCTATGTTCGATTGAGCGCGGAAACTAAGCCTTTAAGGCTTGACTTGTTCGAAACTTCCAGCAGGTGCCCTGACTTCGACTTGTTGATTCAAGTTTCAGGAGATAACCCATATTCAGTTACCCATGTGCCTTTCATGAACATAGTGTTACTCAGCGCAATTGAGATTTCAGTCAATTTAGCACAATCGGGCTGCCTCTAGCACCTGCAGCATGGTTCAAAGTGACGATGCTAAAGTTTGTGTCTGCATTTCCGGACAAGTTAAGTTAAGCGAGCTTGGCTAGATCGACTCTGATAACCCAATAGAAAGTGTCCCTACTTGAACTTAGAATCATGCTTACTGTAATTTACCTGAATCGCAGGTAACTCACATATGTTATCGGCACCAACACAAGACTCATCCATCGTTAAACGTCAATAAGAGCAGCATAATGCATGGCATCAGGCACTTCTAAGAAGAGCCCATAAGTGGGGTCGTCATGGCCACCCACTTAAGTTCAGAAGCAATTTGCCATGTGCTGTAGGCTGAAGTACTGGACAGTTGTCGAGTTCTCCAGTACGTTTTTGAAGGTGCTGAATGGGTGTCGGCAAGCTCAGCTGTGCAATGCCGGGGCCACACTATGCAATCGCGGACACAACTTTTTGATTTGAAGCTGCGTATCTCTCATGATTATGTTCCGATTAAATAAACACTTAAAGTCGGTAGCATAGATGCGGTAGCAAGATCGACGTACGAGCTGCACAGCTTCGTATCAAGTTGTGCGTGCGGGTGCACAGTAGGATCTGGTCGTTGCATCCGCAACTTTGTTCTTAGGCTATCGCAAGACGAAAAACGTCAGCCTCAATCCATAATATTAATATCGTTGTTCCTGCCTTCGCGTGTTACGCTCTTCATCAGTAACAGATAGTAGGAAATTAGATAGAATATAGTTCGGTTGTTTCCATGATAGTAGGAAATTAGACAGAATATAATTCGGTTGTTTCCATGATACGGAAGATGAAGTTGAGCTCAGTTGCATGAACGTGCACGTTAAATTTAAAGGTGATACGGGCAATATAATTGGACAATACGTCACATAAATATTTCCCTTTCGCACAGGCAATGTTGAACATAGCTTTTAAAGCAAAGGAGCTGGTGATGGTGACCCACACGGCCAGGAGTGAACGGAGACAAATAGCGCGTTGTCTAAGACCAGCTAAATAAAACTTGACTTTTGCGAAAGGAAAAAAAAATGGTGATAGCGATCCAACGGGTCACGGGCAGTTTATCTAATAATACTAAGAATGACCGTCGTGTGATTATATTTATTAATATATTTATTTATAGATTTCGTGTCACGCTCTTAACGAAACAGATAGGCGAAAAATAGGCCAGGTTGTAGATTTTGTAATTAGGTAGCTTTCTCTCGGAGTTTCGATGACCAGGTTACAGAAGTGGAATCCGTTTCCCTTTCTATCTGGATGCAGTTCTTGCTTGAAATAACTCTTGAGATTGAAAGTATGGAAATATTTTCTTCTAATCTTAGCTTGGTTATTGCATCTGATGTTTACACTTTCTCCAGACATCGAAACATACTGTACTGTATGTACCGTATCTGATCCATAGAGTAGAGACGAAGCTATGATTTTTTACAGGGCAGCAGACACATTTCTTTCTGCATTCTGTCATGTATTGACACAGAATTTTCTCTTCAAGTCAAGTTTTCAGAGAAAAAGCAGATGTACTGAAGGCTCATTGGTCTGTATCATGGATACGCTGCGGGGAACTAAGTATTTTATTTTAGTCACTAGTGGCCTGGGCCGTCATTATAAATGACGGTAGAAAATTAGCACCTCAGGAAAACCCCCTGTGTCTCCTGTGCTTAATACTGTTCAGAGGCTACTTTAGTGAAAATTCAGCATTCTACCTGGAGCGCCCAATTGCGACCCCCGTATCCAAGATACCGTCTTCGGCACCTGAACATGTTCAGACACGATCGAGCAGGCGAGCTCAGGTCCCTCAGCTGGAGCGCTCAAGTCCGACCCCCGTATCCAAGATACCGTCTTCGGCACCTGAATTTTCCCCTATCCTATTCCCATAGAGCGTGACAGGAAAGATATAAATATAGTTAAGAATCAGTACTATATAATAATTCACGTCGTGCTTTTATTTATTTATATATTTATATCTTTCCTGTCACGCTCTGTGGGAATCAGATAGAAGAAAATTCAGGTGCCGAAGACGGTATCTTGGATACGGGGGTCGGACTTGAGCGTTCCAGCTGAGTGACCTGAGCTCGCCAGCATGTTCGTGTCTGGACATGTTCAGGTGCCGATGACGGTATCTTGGATACGGGGGTCGCTCTTGGGCGCTGCAGGTAGAATGCTGAATTTTCATTAAAGAACCCTCTGAACAGTACTAAGCACAGGAGACAGAGGGGGGTTTCCCTGAGGTGCTAATTTTCTACCGTCATTTATAATGACGGCCCGGGACACTAGTAAATAAATAACTAAAAACACGACGTGAATTATTATATAGTACTGATGCTTGCTGTTTGCTAATGTAGAAGTTTCTTTGCACCTCTTCTAAAGTTTGGGACGATTGTGCTACTAATTGAGGGTGGCAAACAGTCATAAAAATAGAGAGAACAGGAAAAACGTAGGGGAAAAATCACTCAGAAAAAAAGGGAAAACTCAGGAAAAGAGGGACAAGGAATCAAAATACTCGGGGAATATCTGCAGGGCAGTGGATGGTGTTCATTTTGTGGGGTCATCTTAATGAATGCTTCGTTCCCCCAGAGCCTGAGCGATATGAGGATTATTAATTTTTCTTCTGCAGTGCCGGGAAAGGTGGACGACTGTCTAGCTCTATTTTGCAGCAAATCCTAATAATGTGAGGGTAATTTATAACATTTTTAGTCCCATTCAGCCCATAACCCATTGGTAATTACATTATTCGAGAGGAAAATGGATAATTTGACACTAAAGGAGACTTAAGAAAAATCAGGGAAAACTGAGAAAAACTCAGGGAATTTTAGATGTCCCGATCGCTAGACACCATGCTGCTGCAGCTATATGATTTGACTCCGAGCACTCATATGTTGTAACAATTTAGTTTGTCTCTGTAGCGTATTCTCGAGAAAGATGTATGTTACGGAAGTGTAAACAATGACGACGAGACTTCACAAATGCATCGCTGTCATTTTTGACAGCGCGGGCATTCTAGTTATACTAAAAAACTTGATAATATTTGATTATTACTGTAAAATTTAAAGAGGTCCAACCCGGAAGGCCCAGCCAGACCTTGAAATTTTCATCTGTGCAACTCGTTAATAATTATTTGAATAAGGTTACGATATGAAAGTCTGTAATGTCTATTTGGAGCACTTGTGTGGTGGACGGTGCTTGTGTAACCACAATAGAGTTGGGCTACCACACCCAGAAAAATGGTAGCCGTAACCCAAAATCCGGCTCTGAGAGCGCCATCTGCCGACAAGTGGTAGGTATAGGCTGATATATAAAATTTCGAGTCGAATGTTGTTTCGTCTGTATTCGATGCTAGATGTATTTACGTAAGCAAGCGTACTAACTTTCATCGAGGCATGAAATTTACTTGTTATTTGTATAATTTTTAATTTCCTTTGCTTTCAATTGGATATATCTATATGGTTGCTTGCATCACCGCAACCTGTCTTGCGATCGTCGTTTCCGTTTTCCAGGTTGTGACTCTGGCGCACTTCGTGATTACAATTTGCTTATAATATCGTAACTGCAACAGTTGTTTCAAGCAGTGATCATTACTGCCAGATTTGGTGGGAAGTGAAAGTAGCTGTGGCCTACAGAGATTTTTTTTTTTTTTTAATTTTCAGACTACTGCATATTGCACATCACAGATTTTCTAAATTACTTTTTTATTAATTTGTAATTATAGTATGACTTAACAATTATCTGTAGGTTGTTGACCTTTTTTCTTTAATTTTATGCATGTTGTAGAGATTATTCGAGGTACGCATTACCAGATCTGCAATTTCAATATGCCATAGGATTCATTATTATTATTATTAAAGCTTCACGCTTGAGCTCCCACGGACAGGTAATACCATGGCTGAACAACGAACAGGTTAACTCACGCGCAGGTAGGTGTTAAGCCCCGCCCACTCCTGTGACGTCAGGTGGAGAGATAGATAGCAAACAGTTTTAATTAGTTCATACTAGTTACTTGCTTAATAAATGCGGTGAACCTGGGCTCCCATGAACAAAAATGAAGGGTAATCATTTTACACTATTATAGCTGTTGACTGTGCGATGCAAAAAATCTGTTTGCTTGATATAAGGAAATAAAATGTCGAGCGAATAGGTTGACCGGCGGGAAAATCAATAACAACAAAATAGCCACGGCTTCCTATGTATTGATGTGGCTTATTTTGCAATCATCAAATATCATTTTACATACTAGTACACTCCGCGATGAAAAATTACCGCAGAAGAACATGCTTACAGGGAAATATCTACAGTAGCATAGGTACGTACTATCGGGGCACTATTAATCACTCTAGAAGTAATTTAATTTCAAATTTATTACGTTACTTGTGAAACTTGTATTTTAAAGAGCTTTTCTCGTCAAAATATTACAAATGGTCAAACGGAGGAGTGTTTTTTCTACTAGTTCAAGCTTCATATGCTAGCCGTTCGAAGACGGTATTTCACTTGATAAAATAGTTTCCCCGTCGACATAGCATTTTCTTTCAACTTTTGTAAGAAAATAGTAATTATTAGGTAACTCAACTAGATACGCGTTCAAATTAAACGAGAAATATTTCGTTTCAAGTTTGATGACTTCTTTAAGAGAAATTGGCGTTTTCTGTGGTTACATGGAAAAATCTGGTGAGAAAACTGTATTACTCATAATTACTACGTAGTAATTCATCATTTTACAGGGACAAAAAAATGTTTGAAGCACAGTAGATGATACTGGTGAGAGCGAAAACTTAGTATACTCTTTTGCTGCCAAAACGCACTTTTTTCGTTACTACGGAGCTTTGGGAGAAAGAAGAAGGTTCATCAAGTTATTTTTTCTGTGTTCAAAATAGCCGAACATCAATTATCAGCACATGGTAGCGGAAATATTGGTATAAATGAATAAGGAACACTATTGATACTTGTGCAACACCGACGATCTTCTCCCCACCTGACGTCACACGAGCAGATGCGCAGAACCGTCTCAAAATGGTCGAGCGATGAGTTAACCTGTTACGTTGTTCAGCCATGGGTAATACAACCCAAATATGAAACTATTGTAGCTATACAGTTGTCGGCTGATAGTTGAAGATTCCTGTATCGTTGCTGCTCGTGCATGTTGTAGAAATGATATGTGTTGCTTTTCGGTAGATCTGTAATTACAGGTAGACTTATTGTCCAAATGTCTGCTACAAAAACCACGTGGTTGGACAATTTTCAGTTGTTTTTAGTTATGATATTTGCGCACTTATATTCAGTTCTACCGTCATATGTGCTCACTTATCTTCATTTTTGCTATTGTTTCTTTTTTAACATAAAAACAAGTTTCCAATGATATTTCTATAAATGTTGATGCTTAATATTATAAAATATACTGAATATTTCATGTCTTTATATATATTTACGTTAATTGATTACTGGTATGTATTCAAAACAGTGTCTGCAATTGAGACAAAGTTTTTAATTACCCTGGAATGTTCACAATTTGCTTCGATAATCGAGTAACTTTAGGAGATTCTGATTAACTGTTGACTTAGCTCGTTGATATATTTAGAGAAAAGTACTTAAAGTTTCAGTGAACCACAGCCAAGTAAAATTAGTGAAGTGCTTTGCCGATAAATTCTTCAGCGAAAAATAGAGAAAACTTTCAAATATATCTAATTATTTAGTTAATAGAATTACTGAATTGGTTACTGGGTAAGTGCTGTTGTGGAACAACATGAATTTCGGCTGCATATTAACTTGCTTGCTGCTCTCCCAACTGCTGATGGCCACTGCCAGTGCGGCCCAGCTGCCACACTTCAAGAAGTTGGTTAACCAGAGAATTCCTGCATCGAACGTCACTGAAGTTGTTGCTACAAGCACTTCCTGTGAGTTTCTTGTATTTAATTTCCGTTTATGAGTTATTTCTTTTTATGCTCGGATGACTTGATGAAAGTAAAAGAGACAGCAGCAGAAGTGTTTATTTCTAATACTGCGCCAAGGTATTATGAGTTGCTGTTCTACTTATTTTGTTAATTTACAGATAGAAAATGAAAAAGAGTGTGTATTGTTATCATAAAACGCACAAAGTTAGTTTAGTATTGTAAGCAATGAGTGCATAACGAAAGATATAAACTGAACCTCATTTTACCCCGTGGAAACTGTTCATATGAACAATGCAGTTAATTGGTATATAATATTGAACATTCATTTTTTGACAGTTTTCTTAATAAGAAAAATTGACCGAGCACAATAACTGAACTAAGGGAACTGCAAACTAGACAAACTAGACCAATATTCAATATCATTCAGGCATTTCACGCTCGTGTGGGCAGTTCCTTGAACCACCCACACGAGCGTGAAAAGCGCTGTCTTGAAACAAGCACGTTTCCTAGCAGGTATTTTCCATGGTTGCGCAGTAACGCGTGCTGCTTTTGTGGGGGCGCTTTTCTCAGCAAACCTAAGCAGTTTTATGTCATTCTACAAAAAAACACGTGAATCCTTGCACTTTTTTGCCCCAAAGTGATGTACTATTATCTTTCTATTAAGATTTATTTTTTTTATTAAAAACAGTAGCTGAACCTCGTAGAAAAGGAGTTTTTTAGGGACAGTAAAATTGCATCCTTTGAAATTATCGTTATGTAAACACCAATTAATGTACTTGATCTAGAAATGTTCTATGTGGATGTCAAACATAGTATAGTGTTCTGTAATCTTTTTTGGAGACTGATAATGAAACGTACGGGCGCAAGAGAACTACGAATCTATTTCTCCTTTGCCGCATCGTCACTGTTATAACACAAAAATAAAAGCTACCCAGGGCAGTTCTGATCCTTCCTCAATTTTATATGTGTTATATTTACACTCACTCATCTATTTGTTGGTATATATTACTATATATATATATACAGTTTATATATATATAACTAATGATGGGTTTACACGTAAATTAGGTCGTTAGGTGTAATTTTCTCCCATTAAGTGTAATTTACGTCCAATGAATCCATACGTGAAAGGTTAGGTAAAAGGCGAGGACTGGTTCTGCTAACGTCCTAATAAGCTCTTCTCATCTGGTTAGGTTCAAGGCAAGAACTGGTTCAGTTAATAACCTCAAAACATCATAAAAACACTAAAAAAAAACCACATTAATGCAGTAAAAACACTTAAAGACGTTAGCAGAACCAGTCCTTGATAGCCTAACCTTACACAGGCCAGCTCATTTGGAAGGCGTCCTCTATTGGGGGTGGTCGGTCGGGGATCAAGCCAAGAACGGCCCGTTTTGAGCGTTTATCTATCTATCTATCTATCTATTTATTCTCATTGTACGTGGCCACCAATATTTGTGGCTGGGCCTAGTTACTAAGTTGAATTTTGGCTACTTTGTTTGTACCTGTAAGCTTGTAAGCATATTTTGTGAACCCATTGTGTTCTTAATAAAAGCTAATTAATTAATTATTAATTATGATTGAGAAACATACGATGAAAATCCCGTAGACTGAGGTTCGTTAGGTGTAATAGTCAAAATACAGCTAACGGCAGCTGAATACAGCCAACGTCCTTCTTAGTTAATATTCGATTACGTTTAAACCCGGAGATCGCTATATATATGTATACACATATATATATATATGGTGTACGTTTACAGCAACTAATTTGTGAGATATGTTTCGTTAAAACGAAGATGAAATATTTTTTTTTGCAAAGCTTCACGGAAGCATTAAATTTTCTAAAATCCTATTTATGTTTTTAACATCTTCACTAGATGTACTAAGGATTGTCAAAGATAGCCACTTTGTATTTTAATACAAAGTGGCTATCTTTGATTTTAACGTTGCAAAGTGGCTGTCCTTCACTATCCTGAGAGCATCTAGTGCAGATGTTAAAAAAAATTGAGAATTTTTGCAAACAAAGACGTCATCTTCGTTTTAACGATACATGTCTCATGTATATAAACATATATTCCTTCGCCTAGGAGGTTATGTTTTTACGGAGTTTGTGTGTTATTCTGCCTGACTTTTACCAAGAGAGTTAAAATAGTTCTGGACAGATCTTTATGAAATTTTCATGGAATGTTAGATATGTTATACAAGGAGCAAACGATATACTTTCGATGAAGGCCCGTGTAACCGTTTGTTTGCCTGTTCGTCTGCCTTTTTTTCTTTGTTGGTAACTTACCTAACTCAAAAAGTTATGGACGGATCTCTGTGAAATTTGCATAAATTGTCAGACATGTTACTAGAAACATATGACTAAATTTTTGGAATAATCTGTTTGTCCGTTTGTATGTTTACCATTAGCAAGCGAAGCAAAGAGTAGTGATACCGTTTTCGTTCACGGATGTATGTCTTCTTGTTTGTCTGTCCCCTGAAAAGAGGTAGAAGAAGTTGAGCCATCGTCACAATGTTTTTCAGACAGTCAGGTGGGTTGACTGAGATGTGAAAAATGCTAAAAAACTAGAGTTAGCGGGCGATAAAACAATGACGGCATTAAATTTGTAACTCCTTCCCCACCCCCTTACCGTGAGTGATGGTGTTACCCCACGGGGCGTTCTGTTTTCTCTGGGTTCATTTTTATGTTTGTCAGTAGCATAACCCAAAAAGTTAGGAACGGATCCCTATGAAATTTGCAGAATGTTAGAATCATTAAAACATACAAATAATCAAATATTGGTGATCATCGGTTCATCCGTTTGTGGGTTTCACTGAATATTTGTCAGAACCTAACTCCAGAAATTACAGATGGATCTTCAAGAAAATTAAAGGAGCTATTAAAATTGTTAAGAGGCACAAATAACCAACTTTAGGTGTTGATCAAACGGACAACTTGGTTTCGAGACTAATTTGCCATTTTTTTTAAGCTTGCGATGCTCGGCGGATGTATGCGTTCTCAGAACGCGTCTCTAATTTATTTATTTGTTTGCTCAGCTTTGTGGCTCCAAGACTTGACCTGGCCCTTAGCGTTCATTTCTCACCCCTTGCCCCGCATACACATCCTTTCTTGCCAATGCTCGCTGTCGCTTATGGCCTCTCCACACGACGGGGCGAGTGGACGGGACCGCGTCCCCGTTTGCTCCCACAAGTAGTGGGGCAGCGCCCGACATGAGAGTGCGGGCGATTGGAATACTTAATGCCCATGTATTCTTCACAAGATCACACGTCCCCTCTCAACCCGTCTATGTTGAGCTTACTGACAAGTAAGGTGTGCCCTAGTCTCTAGCAGCCAGAGAGCGAAAAAGAGAGCAAAATCGGACGTATCCCGTGCCCCTAGGCCACGCCTCGTCGTGTGGAGAAGCTTTTAGGCACCCACGGAAGCCTAGAGAGTTGGCTCATAACACTGAGCGTTAAAGGTTCGTATGCCAACCCTGACAGGGTAGCTCTTGCGGCGCTTGAGCATTTGATATCTGCACAGCTGCCGTGGAGATACTTACTTTTCCCAGGAATTGAGAGGCTAGGGGGCACGGGTCGTTGCAGAACAGCCTTCCGTCGATGGTGCCATAGCTCTTGACGATTCATGATCCACTGCAGCAGTACACTTCCCCGATGCCAGCTAGCCTGTAGCAGCAGTACGAGCCGGTGCGGGTTGGTTTCCCAATTGCGGCGCCATAAAGTTGACCTTACCTATACCGCTCAGTTTATATCACACGCATTATTCTGTTACTATTACCTCTTTAGCAAATGACTGACAAATGTTATGGTAAGAAGTGACGGTAATATACTCTCTTGCCGGAAAAGGGTAAGGAATTCTTAATTTTTCCTCCCCTTAATCTCCCTCCTCAGGTAACTGCTTCATAGAGTGCCGGGTGCAACTCTCCTGCCTGGGGGCGACCTATGGTCCCCTGTATGCCCCCTTACCATCCGCCGACCCCAATTGGGTCGTGGGGACCACGGACATCTGTCACAGGACCTCCATCGAGCACGCTCCCTACCACCTCGAGGCTGCTGCCGGCTACTTGACTACCATCGAGTACGGACCGAGTAAGTTTTCCATTAGCCTTAGGTAACTACGATCGAGTACAGACCGAGTAAGTTTTCCCGTAGCCTCAGGTAACTACCATCGAGTACAGACCGAGTAAGTTTTCCCGTAGCCTTAGGTAACTACCATCGAGTACGGACCGAGGTATTTTCGATTAGTCTCTTCATATTTTTCGGATAATCTCTAGTAAAGCAGTATAAACAATAGACCTAAAGTAGGTTGTAGTATACACAAAATTACGTACAATGCAGCAACACAACTAAGTTGAAAACTGGCAACCTTGTAGAGTATTATGTTCATCTTGTTAAAAGAAAGACATTTGTCGGCGGTATTTAGTTGTAGAAAGAGGTTTGTGAATTTCACATAATGGTTTTTCAAATTTTTTGCAAGTTAATCGATTTATTACACAGCTGCTCATAGCTTTTTCTGCGTACATAAAAAATGTATGTCCACGGGAAAATTTGAAATGCTGTATCTATGTACGGTAGTCAATCACATTTTCTCAACTCATCGAGCAATTCGATAGTGAACAGGACTTACAAATATTTTCGTCGTTTATTTACTGCAGAGTACTGACAAACTCGTTTTGAGAATAATATTATTTTAGCAGAAGAACAACAGAATTACCTCCGAATAAATCTCAATTTAACCTTCAAAACACACCCGTAAAAGCAGGATATAGGGGAAATTACACCTCTGAGCGCTGACAGTTGTTATTGGGGCGGAATAAAATACCTCGTCATAAATTTGTGGAATTTGCGTGGAAGCTGCAGTGTTGGATTCGTTAGTAACAACAGACTACAGTATCTGGCTTATGAAGAAATCGAGCTTCTCCAATTTGAACCTTGTCCACTATCAGTCGATCGTTGCTCTTTAATTTAATGGCCATGTAGAGAGGCGATCCTGAGTATTAGAGCAAGTAAGTGCAGCGCTGCAATGTCTCGCCCTTGCAGGTTCAAAACGTTATGTCAGCCTCAATTTCTCACTATCGCAGTCTGTGACTACCTGGACAACTTTGTTGACTTGGGACCAGCGAAGTGCATCTGGGTGTCGGAGGGGACGGCCAACAAGGGGAACGCACAGAGTGATTGTGAAGCCAGAGGTGGCGGCCTCGCGACGCTGGAAACTACCCAAAAGTTTGATGCACTGAAGGACTACTTAGTGGCTACAGGTAAATATGTTATTACTGATGCTAGTAGTAATAGTACTAGAGGTTTGATGCGTTGAGGAGCTACTTGATAGCTACAGGTAAATATGTTATTACTGATGCTAGTAGTAATAGTGATAGGGGTTTGATGCGTTGAAGAGCTACTTGATAGCTACAGGTAAATATGTTATTACTGATGCTAGTAGTAATAGTGATAGAGGTTTGATGCGTTGAAGAGCAACTTGATAGCTACAGGTAAATATGTTATAACTGATGGTAGTAGTAATAGTGATAGAGGTTTGATGCGTTGAAGAGCTACTTGATAGCTACAGGTAAGTATGTTATTACTGATGCTAGTAGTAATAGTGCTAAAGGTTTGATGCGTTGAAGAGCTACTTGTTAGCTACAGGTAAATATGTTATTACTGATTCGAGAAGTAATAGTGCTAAAGTTGATGCTTTGAAGAGGTACTTGATAGCTACAGGTAAATATGTTATTGCTAATGTCATTAGCAGTAGTAATAGTAGTAGTCTTGTTTGTAATGCAAGCATGATGAGACTCACTGTCTACTTTTCTGATGGACCTGCATAAAAATATAATGATTGAATGCTGCTTAAATTATCAGTACAAATCAGCAGGTGGGAGCGTGTTGCGAAGCGCTTAGTAGGCACGTCCTCCGACTGCTGTAATGGAAGGTTATGCTGTTCTGTGGGCTCCGTTTCTCTGCTCGATTGGGTGATGAAGGATACCTTAGGGGATTTGTATATCACGAAGCACTATTTTAAGCAGCGCATCACCTCTAAATCAAATATCAATGAATTTTTGGCCTATTCCATCGCGGTTGTATGAGTGTCTGTGTTTTTGTATTGCTCTCTGAGTGATGATCAAGTCTCAGCGGACTGAGTGTGGCCAAGTTCAATTTAGTTTACCGCCTGTGCCATATCTCTGACACAAATGATATCCCAAACCCTCGTGACTTTATGCGCGTGCACATACCAGACATACCTGCCTTGGTGTGCAAGTGCAGCACGAAAACTACAGTTTCTGTGATATGCACGTACGCATTTTCAAGTACCTGCCGCTGGTGCCAGGGAAAGCGTGCGGATTTTGGAACAACACTTCTTTGCGATGACATCCATTTCTCAGTTATTCCACCACGGACTTTACGCAGAGAAAAGCATCGTCCCCAAAACAGCACGCTTACTGTTCACCGACTAGAAATGCCTTTTGCTTACGTGCTAATACAACACGCAATCAGCAGTTTTTGCGCTGCACGAGTACACCAGGGCCGGTATTTCTCTCTGGACAAGGGAATGCTTCGTTTTTAGACAACTTTGTTGTTGCAACTTTCTACTAGCTGTTCCGCCACCACTAACACCCGTCCCTGTCCAGACCCAACAGGCGGCGAGAAAGTGTGGGTGGGAGCTCAGTGGTACATCATTGGTGGTTGGAAGTGGCACGGAGATCTAGACTTAAGCGGCCCCTGGGGTTCGGGCGAGCCCGGCTTACTGGGGGGCGATTGTGCCAAGATGAACCCAGACAAGGACTGGGAACTCGACAACAACGGCTGCAGTACCAAGTTCCGTTACGTGTGTCAGAAGAACAAGCAGCTCATCTCTGCCGATCTGGTGTAGGGATCCTACCGGTAACCTCCACACTCAGATACCTGGTTTTCAGGTATATATGTGCGTGCCTCTAGGTGAGGATGGACACCTACCTATTCTAGCTGAACCTGACCTATACCAACCTATTCTCAACCAACCTAACGCCTACTTTGAGGTAGGATATTAACTATAACTGGACCAGGTGAGATCCTGAACCCAACACGTCTCCCATTCACAGAAAGGAAATGCTTGCGTTGGATGTTGGTGTCGAGGTAACACTTTTCTTAGAGCAGCTTTGGTGCGGTTGACATAGGGTGACTGACTGCAGTGATGGTATTTCAATAATGATGAAGACAGACTCTGTTGAAATTCCACTGACCATTTTCATTTTTCGCTAATGCCCCGACTCTGGTATAGGCAGCGGAGGGTGAAAATATAGTAGAAGTTAGACAGCACATCTAGGAGTAGTAGCTGGCAATTGAATAGGTACTACATTTCGAAAGCGTAACAATGGCCTCCTATTTGTCTCCTATTAGCAAAATGGTATGGAGGGATGTATGTATGTATGTATGCATGTGTGTATGAATGATTGGATAGAACCCCCCACGGAATAACATCGTTGATGATATCAGCAGTGGTTATAGGTACCTATATGTTTGGAATGGTAAAGGCCAGATCATAGATTAGTTTTTCAAAGCGTTCGTTCAGTTAATTGTCCGAATCAATTACTGTGTCTGTTAAGCCGAAAAAAAGTGCACAACTTCCTGAGTTTTATTTCATCCCAAATTTGAATATTTGGAGTGATATTCATAATTTCACTAGTGCAACATCTCAAGGAAATCGACCTAGAGGCTGTTCTTATTATCGTTTTTATTATTACCTCCGTCAAGGAGGTTATGTTTTCGTCAGATTTGTCTGTCTGTGAATCTCTTTGTCTATCTATCATCAAGATAACTCGAAAAGTTATGAACAAATTTTGATGAAATTTACAGGGATTTTTAAGTATGTTAAGAGGAACAGATGATTAACTTTTGGTGGAAATTCGTCTTTCCCTTTGTTTGTTTGCCTGCCTCATTTTTATCAATGACATAACTCAAAATGTTATGGATTGATTTTCATAAAACTTACATGAGTTGTTAGGTTTATTACGACGAGTAAGCCACTAAATTTTTGAGCGGATCTTCAAGAAAATTTCAGAAGGAGTTAATACTATTAAAAGGCACAAATGATAACATTTTGGACTTGATAAACATAACATCATGGTTTCAGCGCCAATTTGATTCTTTCGTTACCGTTGAATTGCTTGGCGGAGGTACGTGCAGTCAGAATGCTCTAGTTATCTATAATATTGATAGCGTTGTTCCTTCGTTCATTTCTTCATGTATTACGCTCTCCAATAATAGAGAGGGGAAAATTCATCTTGTAAGAAGCTCTGATTTCGCTGGAGGAAGTTCAGCCACAGCTGTTTTCTTTCAGCTCGCACTTGAAAAAATTTCAGTCAGTATCGAAGCGAAGACATGAAGTTCATTTTGCACGTATCATACCTACCATGATACCAAATTTAATTTCTTGTAATATTCACGTTGCTGGGGTTGCATATGGGAAAATCCGATCGTAGCCATAATATGGTTCAAAAGAAGCTGTTCTCAATTACATCATTCTAAAATGCATTTTTCAAGTGCAATGTTTAGAGAAATGACGTAAACTAATGGAAAAAGTACTTTCAGCGACATGAATAAGTTTTTTAATTGGCTGAGTGTTTTATTATGTTGGCAGGGTATCGCACATCAACTGCAAAGCAGCCACGGGTCCCACAGTTGAACTGAAATAATCAAATACACCGATGAAAAATGAACACGTTGAAAATATAACAGTCTAAATAATGTTGTCTTTAGACGATGAGAAACAAAGGATAGCGAAGGCGTGTAAATATAGAAGAGAAGCAATGAAAAAAGTAACTCCTTGATTACTACATTAGCGTCTAGATATGTTGTGCATGCACAGGGTGACTTAGAGCGCAGGTACGCCTGCGTAAAAGTTGCATTGTCACGCACATCTGTATCTGACTGGACACTGCTATGCCAGTAAAAAGAATATCTAAGGTTTGAGTCGTTTCTGGCAGTTTGTACGTTATAACACGCAGCAATAGCCAAAGGTTTGGGAATATGTTCTTCCTACTTTTGAGTTAGATTAGATAGGCGGCAGTAGACGAACCAAAAGTTAGTTTAAAGTTGCAATGACGCAAAGTTTTAGCGTGACTTTCAAGCGTTATTAGTTGTAGTCACGGCAGCGTGACGGCCAAAGCGAAAAGCTTTGTGGCTGAGCAATTATTACGATAGTGTGCCCACACTATTAGGGATGGACTTGCTACGAGTTATAACACCGAAGGGCTTCACGTTTTTGGAAAAGATGTTTCTGTGCGCATGATAACGGTTGAATCTATTAAGACACGTCGATTGCAAAATGTATGTACAATTGTGAATTGAAACTCAATAGTAATTCAAAGACGGAGTCTAAAGTGAGCACGTGGCCCTCGCTGTAGTGGAATAACTGCCGTGGCTCGGAGTTTAAGCAGTTTTTTGAAGACAATATTAGACTAGAGTACTCTGAGAGCGCATACCTCCGCCAAGTGCGGCAGCGGTAGCAAAAAATTCAAATTGGCTCTGAAACCATAATTTTCTTTGTATAAACTCCAAAATCTAATAATTTGTGCCTTGTACAATTTTCTTGAAGATCTGTTGATAACTTTTTGAGTTATACTGCTAATAAACGTTCAGACAAAGATGAGTCAAACATACGAACAAACGAACTGATTTGCACCAAAATTGAATCATTTATGTCTTTGAACATTTCTAACAACACCTATGAATTTCATAAAGATCCATTTATTATTTTTTGAGTCATTGTACTAACAAGCATAAAATTAAAAACAGTGACAAACGATCGAACAAGTTGATCTTTACCAAAATTTGGTCATCTACTCTTGTTATATACCTAACAATTCATGTTAATTTCATAAAAATCCATTCATAACTTTTTGAGTTATGGCATTGAGAAAAATGAGGCAAACAAACAAACGGATGGACATATCTTCACCAAAAGTAATTATCTGGTCTTCCTAACATAACTAACAATCCATGTAATTTTCGTCCAAATCGATTCATAACTTTTTGAGTTATCTTGTTGACAGACAAACACTTAAAGATACGAAGAGACAGACAGAGAGACATGTAGACAGACAAACACGACGAAAACATAACCTCCTCGGCGAAGGTAATAAGTCGAAGCTGCATACTCAGCAGCGCAAGGGGAAGGATTGAGAGCAACGTTGCCATGTTTCGACTCTCGTGTGCAGCGCACTTGAGGTTTGACGTAGTTCGTTAGGATTATGGAACAGGCGCTATTTATCGGTAGGTTTGGTTGAGAAGCTGCATTAGGACGAACTATAGTGGGTTATAATAGAGTAGCTTTGGATTGGTTCATTGTAAAATGTGAGGAGTTTGCCTAACCGACCGTGGAATTTCTACGGGTCCCGCTAGTTATTATTAAATTGGTATCTACTTAGGCGATCTCACAGAGGAAAAAAAGGGACATACAGTATATTGATCGAAACGTGGAACCCATGCACGAGAATGCTCCTACACAGGATCAACGGGCATGGTAACAGCAATTTAGGAAAGAAGAGGAAGTCCAGAGGAAAGTACCATCAGTAGGAGTATGAAAGCGGGAGGAAGTAAGGCAGGTACGAAAGACAGATGTACCTGACGGCGTAGTTAATGACTAAGGTAACCCAATCGCTTTCGTTTTCATACTTGCTCCGGTGTATACACATACTTAAAATTACAATTACACTTAGCAATATTCGGATAATTTCCCCAGAATATTCTAACAAAAGGCTGTCGTTTGAATGGGCCTTGTCTCTCACTGCTCTGGGAAGAAAACCACAGCCCTGCAAGCGGTGACACACGATAGTCAAATGAACGCGTTTCTTCAGTCATCGTGAACACAGCTGCATGCCTACCAAAAAACGCAATAAAATTTAGCCGTCAAGATAGTCTGCTCAGAAAATGTCACTCCTTAAGTGTTTTCTTGGCTAGCCCATTTATAATAAAAAAACGTAAACCAGTTTTTAAGGCGATCGAAAATATTGTTAGGGTAGTAAACTTGTGCAAGGCTTTTTAAAGTTATGCTGGATATTAACTCAAGCACCGTGTGTGTGCTTCATGCCGAGGTCACAAAGGAACTCGCACGAGCAACTCGAAGCGAGGATGGACAGCTCGCTCGTCATCCTGAAATATATGCAAACTCGATAGCACAGATACGGCAGCATGAACGACGTGTGAGCTGAGCATCCTCGCATCAAATTATTCGTGCGAATTTTTAGTATGGTCCCGGCATAATAAAAAAGCAGCACATTCGGACAAAGATATGAGGAAAGTCGTTCATTCGACCATCGTGTGAACTCGCCTTGATGCCGAAGCAGTTAAGTTTAGGGAAAAGGAAAATGCGGTTTGTACTTTAATACGAGGGTAATGGAGAGTACCGATTTCGTGTCCAAAGCAGGGCGCCTGCGGCCATCTGGGCTGATGTTATTAAAAACGGTCTGCAGTTCTTCGAGAAACTAATAGTTTGTACCGTTGTTCTAATTGCTGGCTAGAACTTTTGGTTTGCAACTAGACCTACCAGTCTGCCATAGGAAAGACTGTCTTGAGTTGAGGCAGGTACTTTTCGTTGGAGCACGGGAAGGCGTGCTGGTTTAGGGATTGCACATTTTCTCAGCGCACCAAATGGCACCCAGCACGAGCATCTTCAACGGGTTACAACACAGAAATTTTATTACTGTACTTCGTAGACAATAGCTTCATAAATATCTCATTACCTGCATTTTTACTAAATAATAGAAAATAAACGAAACTGATTTCTTTGAAACTTTTCCGACACAGAGTGTCGGAAAAGTCAGCTCTGCAAAAGTCACAAAAAAAATATTTGGTGTCGTATAAAACCCGCACGTCCTAAGTTTACAATAATATAATGGTATAAAAATATTTCAGGGAAAGACAAAGCTCTTAATAATTACTGTCCGTTCATATCTTAGTTACAATCATCAGAATTTTTTTTTATGCAATTGACGCATGATATGTTGGAATCCATCAACTCTCGAACTTAAATTGACGAGTACATTTTTGTAGTTCGAACTCTTCATATAAAATACAGATCATAATATTATCTTCATACATCCGTAGTGTTTCTTCATGACCGATTCAATATCTATCTTTCTGAAGCTTAAATTCCTGGGTAGACAGCAGTGGAAATTACGGTTAATGATTTTCTTTCAGTAATGCGCTCTTTGGTCCAGCTAGTCTAAGTCCGGTAGCCAAGTACTGATATCGCCACTATTATCGATAGAAACACCACGGCCTAAAATTGTACTTAGAGGTAAAGTTAGCTTAACAGCGAGCCCCAAATGGGAAATCCGCTACGCACTGGTTCGTGCTTCCGACAGATACCCGCAAGGCTCAGAAGAGCGCACAGCTGCATACGACTACGGATTATGAGGGCTATGGAGTTAGAAACGGAAGGCATCTGCGACAACTGTGACCTCGCCCGATCGTGCCCATTTCTGGTTAGGATTAGTACCTCTTCAATGGAGTATGAACGCAAGAAATGCTGACGCAGCAAGCAGGAGTCATAAAAGTACCACTGTCCGGTGGAGAGGCGATTTTAGTTTCTAGGAAAAACAATACAGCACTCTAGCATCTTTCGCGAATATAATATCTTGATGATAATCATTCTAAGTTAAAACTCGATGTCTATATCAGTAATTCAAGCGATATCACTCATCAATATAGAGGTAAGTTGGGTATGTATTCGCTAGCCTTGTAGAACTCGCTCTTTGAAATTTATTGAGTAAGTCCTCTGGTTGTCTGAGTATTAAGGCCGATTCACACTATCGTTTTTTGTTACTCTTTCGCAGTAGGAATGTTCGAACGTGTCGTTGCTTCCTCGTGATCGCTACTGTACGAGTAATGTTAGACATCCTAGCAGTTGGCTGCTGGTGTAATAAGTGTTACTAGTGCAGGTATGGACGTCACTTTATAAGTCTGCAGTGAACTAGAACTGAAAAGCTCACCCCGTTCATACTGTTTACAAAGAATCAACAAACATTCGGATAAATGCCAGGCACTCAATAAAAAAGAAAAAGACTATAATGTGAGTTTGGGTCCGAAGAAACTGGCCTTTCCCTGAAGCATTTCCCGCTCGTGAAAGAACTGCCGACAAGGATTCGCGTTGAGCAACTAAACATCCAGTTCGATGGGGTCTCCCGTCTGGAGGACATGTTTGCTCAGTTCGATGGGGTCTCCCGTCTGGAGGACATGTTTGTTCTGTTCGATGGGGTCTCCCGTCTGGAGGACATGTTTGTTCAGTTCGATGGGGTCTCCCGTCTGGAGGACATGTTTGTTCTGTTCGATGGGGTCTCCCGTCTGGAGGACATGTTTGTTCAGTTCGATAGTGTGTTTCGTTTGGAGGACATGTTTGTTCAGTTCGATGGTGTGTTTCATTTGGAGGACATGTTTTTTCAGTTCGATGGGGTATCCCGTCTGGAGGACATGTTTGTTCAGTTCGATGGGGTATCCCGTCTGGAGGACATGTTTGTTCAGTTCGATGGGGTCTCCCGTCTGGAGGACGTGTTTGTTCAGTTCGATGGTGTGTTTCGTTTGGAGGAAATGTTCGTTCAGTTCGATAGGGTCTCTCTTCTGGAAGACGTGTTTGTTCACTTCGATTATGTGTTTCGTTTGGAGGATTTGTTTATTCTGTTCGATGGTGTGTTTCGTTTGAAGGATATATTTGTTCAGTTCGATGTTTTCTCTCGCTTGCAGGACATATGTTTGGGCCGTGAACGTTACTTTTTCGAAGGACAAATTTAACGTATACTGCAAAGGAACATTGTCTCGAGCCTTTATAATAAATATATATTTGTGTCGCACATACCCAGACATGCACTGCAGTTGAGCAGTACACGGGGGAAAAATAGGTCAAGTCGGGGAAGTAGAGTTGGTCGATTGCAAAGACTTAAGAATATTTGAAATTGACAAGCATGGTAGCTCATAAATTTTCCTTGAGTTTCGAAAAGTAATTATGGAAAAGTTATGCTCTAGGTTCATCAGTGTTCCATTTAATTAAATATTGCTCTTTAATCCCACAATGACCTGCTGCTATTAATATTTCTAGAATTAAAGTCGAAAATGTGTTTCTCTCGGGCTCCTATAAAAATGCATAATACAGGGAAGCGCAAATACAATTGGAGTGGGTACTAAGTACGCTCTTAATGTTATCTTTGCCTTATCAGACAAATGTTGAAAATGCTTTTAATAGAGGAGAGAGCCGCAGAGACTTTCTGATTCTGAATGTCCTCATGTTGTGCGCTACATCGCTATGGTATATTGCTGTGCACATTGCCTCTTGCACCCACCATGTTGCTGCGCACATTGCCTCACGCAGCTACCATGTTGCTGCACACATTGCCTCACGCACCAACCATGTTGCTGCGCACATTGCCTGACACACTTGCATATTGCTGCATACACATTGCCTGACACACTTGTATATTGTTGCACACATTGCCTCACACACTTGCTTATTGCTGCATACACATTGCCTCACACACTTGCATATTGCTGCACACATTACCTCACATACTTGCATATTGCTGCACACATATTGCCTCACACACTTGCATATTGCTGCACATACCATGCCTCACACACAATACCGCTACTTACATTGCCGCGCACGCACTTGCTGCACTCCTGCCTTCATGTTCTCATATACAATCCCTGCTCATGAACAAATCGTCTCACACATTTTTCCTGGAATTCCTGTACAAACCACGGAGGTGACACACACACACACACACTCGCAGTAAGTACCACACAATCTTTGCTAATGACATGGAGAGAACAGACTTTGTACTTTCCGATAGACTGCAGCTGGGCCAGTACTTGATGGCGGCCGAGCAGTGCAACATAAATGCTCTGCACTCATCACTCATCACACTGCATTGGGCAGTTTCTGGACAGCAATTTACTGCACCTTTCAGGGTGCAAGGGGGGAGGGGGAGCCAGATCTATCCCTCGCACTCACGTCGGGGCAGTTGAAAAGAATAGGCTGGTGGTGCACTTAGCCTAGCATGCTTCAAACTCCCAACTCTGCCGCGTCTCGAATCGATAGCAGGAGAAGTCAATTATTGCGCCTTCGTAGCCTTTCTAAAAAAAAGTCAATGGCACTACGTCTAGCGATGGAACTCCTAGTGGCTGGTACTGAGGCTAATCAAACGAACAAGTGTCCGCTGCTAGCGGTCCGAACGATTTGTTGAGCCCTCGGAAACACAGCCTCGGGTTTACCAAAAAGGTGAAAAAATGTGGGCCGTCAAATCGGCTTACTAAGCAAGTGCAGTTAGCTAAATGTTGGGCATACCTTCTAACTTACAGGAAACTATAACTTAAGCTTCTTTGCAAGTGTGTGCTTTCGTAAAAAAAACACGTCAACGCACTCGGAGGTGATATAGCCAGCTAGCATACCAGCCGCCCCTGATATAGCCAGCATACCAGCCGCCCCTTATATAGCCAGCATACCAGCCGCCCTTGATGTAGCCAGCATACCAGCCGCCCCTGATATAGCCAGCATACCAGCCGCCCCTGATATAGCC
>LQNS02277098.1:209199-220976 GCA_001587735.2 Parhyale hawaiensis | reverse complement strand
ATATAGCCAGCATACCAGCCGCCCTTGATGTAGCCAGCATACCAGCCGCCCCTGATATAGCCAGCGTACCAGCTGCCCCTGATATAGCCAGCATACCAGCCGCTCCTTATATAGCCAGCATACCAGCCGCCCCTGATATAGCCAGCATACCAGCCGCCCCTGATATAGCCAGCATACCAGCCGCCCCTGATATAGCCAGCATACCAGCCGCCCATGATATAGCCAGCATACCAGCCGCCCCTGATATAGCCAGCATACCAGCCGCCCCTGATATAGCCAGCGTACCAGCTGCCCCTGATATAGCCAACATACGAGCCGCCCCTGATACAGCCAGCCAGCTTACCAGTGGTCCCTGATATAGCCAGCATACCAGTGTTCCGAAATATGGTATCGCGACAATACCTGTTGACATTACTCCCCCCCCCCTCCCGCGTAAGTACTCATCTCGGCGAATAAATGCTGCCGGAGACAACTTCCTCCTGGGACAATTACCCTTTAGGACCCTCACCCCTTTCGACAATAATCCCCCTTCATAATAACCCCCTCGGCTGACAAACTGGTGCAACGATATCCCGTAAACCTCCTAATTGGGACACCCCTTATTTGAACACCTCACAATTGAGACTCAATTTTGGTATCAACTTTTCATAATTGGGACAAAAACCCCTTAATTGGCACAATTACCGAATATTCCATTGCACTCTGCAAATGTATGAGCTGAATTGTTTTTTCATCAGTTTATAAATATACAATGGTTCTAAGACAAACTAGTGTGTTTATATATATGTTTGAACTTATTGTGACAAAACCTATAAAATAAAATATATGATAGTTAATGCATAAAATGTTTTCTTTTTCATATTTTCCATTTTTTTGTATTATTGACCAGAAACTTCAATTTTTTACTGTAAAGCTTACAGTTCTGGTAACATTGTTACATTGTGAGCAGCTGTGTGGCTAGATATGTTGGTTCCTTTACGATAACTTTAATGATCAGCATTAGTGTTGTTGTAGAATTTTTTTCCTTCTCAACATTACGCCAACTGATAAGAAAATTTCAAATCATAGAGGTGCATACAACCGCATCAATATCGCAATGAAATTGAGATTATGAAAAAAATAGATCAAGGAAACCACAAATCCGACATTGCGAAGTCAATGCATGTTCCCAAATCTACTCTACATAATATTAAAAAAAGCGAGGATAAACTACAAAGGAGTGCTAAATGTTTATCTGAAAATGCAGCAACAAAAACTATTTGAAACAGAAATGAAGCAATTCTTATGACTGAAACGTTACTCAATACTTGGATAATCAATCAAAGAGGAAAAGGTGCTACTTTAAGTGAGAACTTGATTAAGTCGACAGCAACATCCTTATTTGAGAATATGAAAAATGAACGAGGAATTGACGGTTCATTTCCTGCAAGCAATCGTTGGTTTGCTCATTTCAAGAAAAGATTCGGCTTGAAAAACGTGATCTTGACAGGAGAACGTGCAAGCCCAGGTAAACAAGCCGCATCCGAATTTGTTGCCATGTTTGAACGCATTGTACAGGAGGAAGGTTACGACTCGAAACAGATTTTCAGCTTTGATGAAACGGGCTTTTTTTGGAAAAAGCTCCCGTCGCGGACACATGTTTCGCAAGAAGAAAAAAAAAAGTTTCCCCAGGATTTAAGGGCAGAAAGGATCGGTTGACGCTACTCATAGGCGGTAATGCTTCAGCCTTCAGGTGACGTTAAGCTGAAACCTCTACTAATTTTTAAATCGGAATATCCAAGAGCACTGAAGAACATTAATAAAAACTAGCTCCCAGTTATTTGGTGGAGCAATGCAAAGGCATAGGTAACTAAAGCATTGTTTCTAGAGTGGTTTGAAAATTATTTCGTTCCATTCGTAGAGCGTTACAACGCGGACAAAAACCTACCAAATAAAGCTCTGTTAGTTGTTGACAACGCTCCAGAACACCCTCGTGATATTAACAGGTACTAACACATAAAGGTTGTATTCATACCTCCCAACACAACAGCTATTTTGCAGCCCATGGACCCAGGGGCTATTTCCATATTTTAAAGCACATTATTTACAAGGAATAATGAAGCCCAGCGTTAAAGCTACTTCTACGACAGAAGATGATGTTCGAAGTTATTGGAAAAAGTTCAGCATTCAACAAGCTCTTGTCATCATTGAGCACTCTTGGACTAGCATTACAAAGAAGATGATGAATGGTGTATGGAGGAAATTGTGGCCCAGCTGCGTTACGGCCCAAACTCATGAAACCAGAAATGTGCAAGTTGCATGTAATCATAGAAGTGTCAAACTAGGCAACCAAGTTGGGTTTACAGATGTCACTGTTGATGATATCACTGAATGCATGAATGACAGCACTGAAGAATTCGCAAATAAAGATCTTTTGAACAGTGAATTTAAATCTGTTCTTGATAACAATGAGGCTTCTGTTGAAGAAACTTTTCGAAAGCAACAAAGCCTTAAAGAATTCTTAGAAGCTGCTGACACCCTGAGAGATAAAATCTTAAATGTTGAAATAGATGAGGTCATGAGGATAGCAGGATTCGATTTCGGGTCATTCATGACGGATTAATGGGCTCGTATATAAAGCAATATAAACAAATGAATGATCAGAACCAATAAACCTAATCTATTTGTTATCACTTTTCTTACGTGTCAGTTAAATTAAACTTTATCGTAAACTTTCTGTTTTTGCATTGTTAAGTCTATACTAGCCTACAATTATTTGAGTAGTTGTATTAAATATATACGTATTTTTTTAGCTTTAATTATGTTTCATAAACGTATTCCTAACGATCCGTGTTCTAAGTTATCTTTATGTAGAGTATGTACATAATTGCAAACATAATTGAATAATAAATACATTGGTTAAAGTGAGAGACAGCTATTCCCTGTTCTTTTATTATCACAAATACAACGTAACGTATTTCTATGTAGTTACCGCTGTGAAAAATTTTCTCTTAATGGTTTGTTAGAAAATTTTTACTGGTATTTAATGAGAGATATTTTTACTTCTAATTTTGAAACCCCTCTCAATTGGGACGCCGCTTGAGAACGTAATATGTCCCAAGTAGGAGGCTTACGTGTATGTGCAGTACAGTCCTCTTCCGAAATTAGTAAACATAACAAATACTAACTACGCCAAAACATTATGATAGGGTTGATATTCAAGGTATAGTTAAGTTACATTAGGTGAGGGTAGGTTAAGCATTAAGGTGAGGAGAAATAACCTTTGTGACGTTTAGGTTTTAAAAGGTAAGCTGGGTTATATTTAGTTAAGTTCATTTAGAGAAATTTAGGATAGCTTAAGTTAGGTTGGGTTGGGATGGGGCAGCCTCAGCTGCCTGACCCGTTAGATTAGACAAGGCTAGGTTATGTTAGTCTAGGATAGGTTACGTTAGGCTACTAGGTTAAGTTTACTTTCCAGGCTAGGATAAGATAGATTGGGAAAAGTTTGATTAATTCGTGTTCGGCTAGTTTGAATCATGTTGCTTTTGCTACCCATAAGATTTGTCAGCGATACATTAATCAATATTTTTCAAGTGCAACTCATATAATTCAATCCTGTTTCTTTAAAGTGCTGCATAATTACAGTAATACGAAGGGAAAGTTGGAGGGCAAATGTGAATAGAGCAGTATCACTATAAGGCGTTACTGCACTAATCATATTAGCCGTCCAAATATGAGGGGGTAATAATGCAAGGTGGTAATGTCCTGTAGGGTGATTGTTTGCTAGAAGTAATTGTTCACTGGGGGAGGTAATTGTCCTAGACGTTCCATATCCGGCATATCAGCGGTCCAAATGTGTCCAGCGTACCAGTGGTGCCAATTATATAAAGCATACGTACCAGTCGTTCCTATACAGCTAGTATACCTATTATTACTGATTATATCCAGCATATACTACTGGTCTTAATTCGACTAAACACAATGTGGGTCCGAAATATACCCAGCAGACCATTGGTCCCGAATATATCCAAAAAACTGATAGTCATGAATATATGCAGGAGGCCAATGTTCTTAAATTTATTCAAGAGGCCAGCAGTTCTAACCACATCCAGCAGACCGTTTGTGCCACATACACTCAAGAAGCCGATGGTCCCGATTGTACCCAAGAGGATGGTGACCCTTCATATCTCAAGGGCCAAATTCCTGAAGTTCAATGGTCAGAGTTCTTGAAAAATTACTTAAACACTACATGTGCCCTCAACCTCTCTTCCATGAACTCCCCTCAATGAAAGCTAAAGCTTAACGCATTAGCTTAGGATCGATTCAAGTTTAGTTATGTTCTTTGATAAGCATAAACTTTTTTTTTCTTCAAAAAGATATTCCAAATATTTTTACTAAGAGTGCCACCTGCATACGGTAGTACGAACTATAGCGTTTCGTATTTGAGAAACCATTATCACCCCGTGTCAAGTTATGACCTGTACTCGATGGCACGTGCATTTACCGTCAGGATAAATGATATGACCAATCGACCATCTCATTAAACTCAAAAGCTTTTACCTTAAAAGCACTAAGTTCTGCCAATCCATTAATGGGATATCAGCTTTGACCTCTACAGTGGGTTATGGGAAGGGCATTGCTATGCCAGTAAGATGACTTGCAGCTGCAGTGCCAGTCTGGCGCTCGTGTTTTAAGTGAGAATTTAATAATGATGGCTGGAGTCCAGGCCGGCGTCTAAGTGCATTTCACTGGATCAAGGGAAAGGTCACAGCAACGCATATTGTTTTCTTGGAAGAACTACGAAAAAATCCTTATCAGTTTATGGGGACAGAAAATAATAATCACTTGCGTATCACCATGAACTGAACTTTTGAAGTACATGAAAAATCAGATTAGTACAAGAGTAATGTCCGATTGCAGACCAATAATTTCAGATGAACATGACATTCGTCATGAATGATGAACAGGCAGTGCCATGACTACTTTAACACTATAATTTTTTATTTTTAAGCTAATGTACCAACAGCTAAATACTATGTCAAAATGAGACGGCAGTGGTTAAATTTTTAAAAATGTAACGCGATAAAAAACGTGGTGGTATTTCTTCTTTATTTCTATCGCCATCGGTCATCTGGCAACTGTTAATCTAACATTTATATCTTCGTATGTAATTTTCAATCCGGCATGATCAGAAGACTTGAGGTTATTGCAGACCAACGTGACTTTAATGGTTGCCATAATTTAAAGACTGATTGAAATGAATTAATAGAACAAGAATTGCAGGTACCGTATAAATTTAATGTTGTCTGATTCCCCATAATTTTTATTATCAAATTGACGCCCGCAGAGCGGAACAAAAAATCAGGATTTACTGCTAGCAAAGAATTAATTATTAACTGCTAATGTACAAAAATTTTTACCCTTGAATTACTATTCATGTATCTATCCCTAGTGTTCATGATGGTGTGCGTGCAGAAGTTAAGATAGAAAGCTGAAGCAATGCATTTTTAACATTGCTAATAATATATGTTGTTTCTTTTTTAGTATTCTACAATGTTATTAGCATCTGGCAGTTTTGTTAGGGTGGTGCAATAACAGTACCTTTGACACGAAATACCCATGATACCACTACGATAACCTATCAATTTAGCATGAAGTCGTGGGTGATATATCAACTGTCGATATTAGAATTATGATGAGATAAATGTAATGTTACGATAACGTAATATGTATAACAGTTCCGAGAAGAAGTGTCACTTTCATCCAGGTCTATAGGTCAAATTTTGTTATTTCATAATGCTGATAGTTATTGAGCAATTCTTCATGAAAATTGCAGGAATTGTTATAAATGTTAAAAAGAACAAATGATTAAACATTGGTGATGATCCGTTAGTGTGTTGGACTGTACACAGTATGTTGGTTGTAGTGTTTTTTAGAACATAACTCAAATAGCTGTGCACATTATTTTCAAGAGCATTGATAGAACTGTTATTAATCTCAAGACGCACAAGACACACCCAAATTTTGACGGCGATGATAAGGAAATCTTGGTTTAAGTACCAATTTGAATTTTTCACTAACATGGCCTTTCTTGGCAGATGTTTGCTCTTTCAGGGTGGTTCTCTATTTTTTTATTATTATTATTACCTCAGCCAGGGAGGTTATATCTTTATCGGCATTTATCTGGCTGTTTTCTGTCTATCTGTCGCCAACATAACTCAAAATGTTCTGATTGGATCTATATGAATTTTACTAGTAAAGGTCAATCACATAAGAGTTCGTACTTGGGTGGAGCTACCCTTTGTCTAAGCAGTATGGTACCTACTCCACAGCTGTTTGGTAGCCTTCCTCGGTTCCTTTTTCATCCCAGAGAATGAAATGACCGGTTTACTGCTAGATTCTTCCTAGATACTTTTCTGCTTATGCTTTTCTTCATTTGATATTCCATTTCTGGGTTTAGATAGCAAGAAGCTTCTACATATTTTACACAACTTCTCCTTTTCTTTCATGGGCTTTTTTTTCTCCGTTTTAGTAATAAAAGTAAACTGATTTTATTAACATCAAATCTCTACAAATTTAAAGATCTCTGAGATAACTGCTGTTCTTGTTTCACCCAGAGTAGAAACAACTTTTTTCATGCCAATTTATAAAACAAGTATTTTCCACAAACACCTTGCATCCAGAGTCTTGCCTTTTTATATGTTGTCCTGCAGTACTTGCCTTGAAAATGTATGATCACAGAGTACTTGGGCTACTGCAACCGGAAAATAGTGACTGTAACCGGGAATGCGGTCATAGGAGCCCGATCTATTGACGAGCGTCGTGAGCTTAACAATCAAGAATTTTGCATTAATTGTAATTTCGTCGACGGAAGTTAGAAGTAAGTCAACTTACTTACATTGAGTAAGGGAGTTTATTCATTGCGCATTTGAATATTTCTTGTTTTTCTTTATTCGAACCCGCATCATAGCTTTTCGGGTTGTGATCTCGACACAATTTGCGAGCAGCGAGGTTCTCGACGTAGCACCATTAAAAAAAAAATTGTGTTTGCAAATCGCTGCGTACCCTTGCTGATAGAATTTATCTTAGAGATCTGGCAGTGATTTCTTTTTCCTCCTTTAATTTGCCCTTGAGACTTGAAACTAAGTTTTACTAACATAATTTCCTTTAGAGATTTTTGCCTTGGTCCCTGTTGATTGAATTTGCCTTTAACATTGGGACACAAGTTTCACCTTGTCTATGCCGGATATTCTTTACACCTTCTTCTCTAGCTGGTTTACAATCCGTGAAATGGTGTGTACTATGAGTGGTCGTAACATTACAACAGCAATATCGTTTGTTCAATCAGCACAGAAAGAGCTCGGCGATACACTCTCTATCCCGTTATTTTAATACAACCCTTGTTTTGTTTATTGCTTGCTCGCCTGCGTGCTTGCCCCTCCGTCCCTAAGTGAGGGATTAGGTAGGGGAAAATTAATCTGCTCAAAGGCCAGAGACCCGTTGTCTTATCAACTTGTTTATCGAGAGATAGAAGACAAGTAAAGTACCGTTACGCGGTATCACTGACACTAAATTGAACTATTATTTCGAGTATTTTTTTTTCCGAGTTTATGATTGGCTTACTGAGTAGACCAACAGAAGAAAAGAGAAAAACACTTCCGTTGGTGGAACTATGAAGAAGAATTAAAGAGAAGTAGGCTTTGTGGGTTATATGAGCCTCTGTTACTGAATTTGTTCGCTAATTTTTTTTTTTTGAAGGTTGAAATACAAAAAACAACAACAACAACAACAAAAAAAAATCGCATCCACTGAAATTGAAGGTTGGAACGAGTTTCACCCTTTCATCAGTATGCTATTGATAGCGTTGCAAATTTGAACATGCTTATTAATTTAGATTGATTATTTTATATGTCTTAAGGCTCACACACACGCTAATAAAAGGCGAGTTTTCTCAATTAATCACCAGAAAGTTCTGTTAAGCGCTCGTAAACATAATTTTGAGTTTATATAAAAGTATAAAAATGTTCACAAGGGTCGTTAGTTACGTTTCTGAGATCTTTTCAGACTTGGAGAGAACTTTAACTCAAGGTTCTTTTACCAGTTTGTACAATTGAAATGGACCAAGTAACGTATTAGGACGCAAAAATAACGAAATTCGTTCTTTTAAACTAGCGTGTGTCACCCCCGATTAATCCGATTCACGTTCTTAGTATGAGACAACAAAACGGTAAAATTATTCCTCTTGCGTTGATACCTACACATCGATTAGGTATCGCTGCCCCATTTGTGTACAACACTGAAGCGCTGGAGCTCCAAAGGGACTCGGACGTCCAGAAGCGGTGTGTGTTGCGCCTCAGGCGGTGTTGCTGTAGGGCCGGGCGCCTGGACTAGGGCGCGAGGGTAAAGGCCGGGCCTTGCTTCAGGTTTTTCGAACGCGTCCACCCGTCCACACGTCTGCACGTTTCGTAGCGTCGCTGCAAGCATAACTTTGCGTACGCCACAAGAGCTTTCTTAAATGTTAGCTGTGTGATGAGTTACCTCGGCAAGTATCATATGGCAAGATATAAATTTCTCTTTATATTTGGAGTGATAGAAAACTCAAAAAACGGTATCTACTTTTCTGCAGTTTTGCGGCGCAGTAACCAACTTAGACGAGTGGATGAGTGAGTGAACGTGTTGAAAAGACAACGTGCAGCTCGGCCATAAGGGCGAATTCGCACGTAGTTCGTACAAACGCATTCGCTCATCCATTCATCCGAATGCGCAGCTGTGCCCCTGAAATAGGAAAAAAGTGTACAGTTTTCACAGTTTAATTTCACTCCAAATTCGAAAGAGATATCCATAGCTTGCCTAGTGACACTTGCAGAGGGAACTGATTTGAAGGCTAACATTTTAATACATTTTTGTGGCGTACACGAAGTTCTGCTGACAACGAAGCTGCAGAACGTTTGGACGAAGGGATGAGTGAATGTGTGAACGTGAAAGACGTGTGAACTTGCCCTAAGGCGCGTGATATTCACAACCCTGTTCAGGCAACTGTGACCGGTAAACGCGTGCATTGGCAAAATATTAATTTATTAAATTTTATTAATTAATAAAAGTACTGCATCTGTGAGTTGCTACCTAGTGTTGCACAATGACACCTTGGTCCAGAAGGCACGGCAACAGCAGTTCTTTTTCATTCCTAGGAAAGAAAAGAAGAAGAAAAAAAAAAACGCGTGACTGAGAAGTGAGTCGTTCATTAGGTTACTGGTGGTGCATATTTTACGGTATGATACAGATTATTTGAGTTACAATCGGCAGATCTAGCAATGCAATATGATAAGTGCTTAATATTACGTCGTCCCAGCATAAACCGTAATCTTTTCAATGCTATTGAGTATAATAAAATATTTACTTGTTTTGTGTCTGGAGAGTAATGAAAACCAAAATTCTGCCGTAAGACAACTGAAACCTGTCCCCCATTAAACTTCCAACAGATGATTCGATAATCGTTTTATTCATCCGGAATCGAAAGGTTGTAACATCGCTACCGAGAAACTTGGAAATTCGTTTGAAATAAACAAGCCACTGGTCCGCTAATATGCAAATATTAAGGTCTATTTATGCTTCTTAAAAACAGCTGTTTTGGAAACTTAAACCAGACTTTAAGTGAATAGTTTGAGATACTGTAAATTTTACTCCATTTCGAAACATTTCTACTGGTGACTATATTTATTATTTGATTTTTTTTAAACAGGCTCAACAGCATCATTAGCATATCTGACACCGTGGGTGGTAGAATTTGCTACATAAGCACTATTTTTGTTCATCGACAAAGTATGCACTAATGCACGTTTTGAACTTGTTTTCTTCCTTCCTCGTTTTTTCACAGTTTTCTCACTGAATATCAATTTCTGTCATTAGTAACAGAATTAATAGCGCTGACAGGCCGCCAAACCATCCCATGCTTCAGTGCCATGTAATTTTATAATTATATAATTCGCCCCATCGATCCGCGCACGATTTGACGTTATCTTCAAGTGCGTTTGATTTGGTTGGTCATGAGAGCCTTGACGAGTAACGTCTGAATCCGTTTGCACAGAGTGGAATTTTTTCTCAGGTTGCGCGAAGCCGTTACTCATACCCCTGATTCATCTCTGAATCTGGAATAAGGGTTTTTTTCGATTGGCTGCCCCATCTGAGGATGCGCCTCATTAGACGGCGATTTTATTACTTTGAGGCTCCACTCCTCCGCAATATCATACTCGTGCCAAAGTGCTTTTCAGGCGTTGATCTACAATTATTTGTCCTTGAGGCTTCTAAATACTCAATCATATATTGTAAAATACAATTTTCAGGATGTTCAATGTGGTAAGAGTACCTTTGAACAAATGCAACATAATATGCGTGAGTGGCGAAACCAAAGCTCCTGCTTCAGGATCCAGATAACTGAAGCCCCGAACTCCTGAAATCACCGGCTTATGAAGCGTGCCAGACAAGTGTGAATGAGACGCAACTGTGCGTAATTTGAAAAATTCTGAGTGAGAAATCAGATACTCTGAGAACATTTTTCAGGCACATTCGACTGAGTCGTTAAAGTCGATCTAATCCAAACCCCCTCAACTGAACTTAACCGGAGATTCAGGAAAGTGCGCTGGCTTCGACAAGTTGAATTGAGTTTAAGGCGTTGACCATTAATCGGTTACTTGAGACATTTTCAAAAATTCATATTACTTCGTAAAATATAATTTTCAGCCGGCTCAGGGTATTTGGATTGCTTTTAACAGCTAAGCACAGATTCATAGTTGCGAAGCCAAATCTTCTTTCTGAAACTTGGAAAAGTCCAAAAGCTCAGGAAACCACACAAGTTTGCGCTGCATGTTCTACGCAAAACAGCGGCGCCACATTCGCTAGAGAAATTAATCTAGAAGTTAAATAATCTAGAGGTCCGTGCCAGCTGAAGCTGTGAAGCGGAAACGTAGCCGGGTTAATTAAGTTGGGTCTATGCTCATAGCGCAGATGAATGTCATTACTGTGAATCCTGCTACCTGGAGGAATGCATTAATTGCTATCTGTATTTAACCTCCTGAAGCATTGCTGAATGACTTCGACCAGTCAGATTCAAATGCTATAGTGCGTTCTAAGGCTGAAGCTACGTGCGAAAAACAGCCATGTCGTAGAGGGTCGAGCAGAACACAAGTCTAAACTACTCCAAATTTCTATCCACTATAATTTAAAAAAATATGAATCTCGAGCTTTACTAGTGACCCTAGCTCAGTAGACTGATTTGACGGCTAACATATTGTAAAACCCTTTGTTATAGACACACTAGTGATCCCTAATTCAGAAGACTGATTTGATGGTTAACATTGTAACACCCTTTGTTATAGACACACTAGTGACAATAGCTCAGAAGACTGATTTGACGGCTAACATCGTAACACCGTTTGTTATAGAGACACTAGTGACCCTAGCTCAGTAGACCGATATGACGGCTAACATCGTAACACCCTTTGTTATAGACCCACTAGTGACCCTAGCTCAGAAGACTGATTTGACGGCTAACATCGTAACACCGTTTGTTATAGACACACTAGTGACCCTAGCTCAGAAGACTGATTTGATGGTTAACATTGTAACACCCTTTGTCATAGACACACTAGTGACCCTTGCTCAGAAGACTGATTTGACGGCTAACATCGTAACACCGTTTGTTATAGACACACTAGTGACCCTAGCTCAGTAGACCGATATGACGGCTAACATCGTAACACCCTTTGTTATAGACCCACTAGTGACCCTAGCTCAGAAGACTG
>LQNS02277098.1:187280-209099 GCA_001587735.2 Parhyale hawaiensis | reverse complement strand
CCTGTAACGAGGAAAAAAATTTTATGATCGTATTTTCGCAATTTTCTAGTGATCACTTGCGCTTGAAACTTTTATGTCACGTAAATAAATGATGGAACTTTACGTAAACACTCTCATTTTTACAGCTGGTGACTTAGTTAGAGAGATTAAGGTGAATAACTATTACTTGTTCGGAAATAGGGTTAGTTCGGCAATTGGGTAATTCCCATAACTATAGCGCAATTACTACTAAACCTTTTAGCATTAGTACTAACTGTAGTACATTTAATAAAAAATTGTACGATAAGTACTAATATAGTACAATTCAGAGCTCGACATCTCCATTTATGGCACGATGTTACGATGGCAAAATCAATGTTACGATGGTTATCGCTATCTTACTTACGATGGAAATGCAATACCATCGCTCCATCGCCATCGGAACGAAAAATCACCAATTTTCATCGGCGATGACCTACGATGGAATAACCATCGGCGATGGCCATCGTAGGGCGTCACAATCGGCGATGGACCATCGCAGTGGCACATTTTAAGAATACAAAGATCTCAAGCCACAAACATCGAGCAAAAGCAGTATCTCATATAACTTCGGCCTGCGTGCGATGTTTACACTAGTAATATTATTCCTACCTGATGAAAGGCGCAAAGTGTAAAGCCCAGGTAATTAGGGTTAATTAAAGCTTGCTTTACCAGTTTAATTCTTATTTACCTAGTAGCTAACATGCTCCAAATCAAATGACCTTTCAAAACCTAATAGTAATTGACATTGCTAGAAGTGGAGAATGTATTAAAATAAACGGTTATTTTCCGAAGAGGTCAGTCATGTTATTTACTATGTTTGTTGACATATTTAGGTAAAACCAGGCATTCTAAGACGTTTTTCGTGAAAAGCGTTTTCGCCGCAAACGCTTAGTTGTCTAGATATTTGACTTTAAAGTTCTCATTGTTTTCGCATGAGAGAAAATAAGATCCGCCATTACGACCAGCACGATGTCGCTTCACACTGTTTTTTCTTATATATATTTCTCGTAGGATATTAGCAGAACCAGTCTTTACTTGCCCAACCTTAATGAGTAAGAACAACGTTGTTGCCGAAAAACTATTACGAGGCTTCGTTCTTGATGCCTCGCCACTGCCGTAATGGCGCATCTTAAATGCTTTCAAAGAAACAATGGCAACTGTATAGTCAAATGTCCCGTAAACTAAGCATTTGCGGGGAAAACGTTTTCATGAAAAACGAGCCTTATTTTCACTAAATAGGCCAATAAAAGAATTAAATGTCATTACTGACATTTTCAAAAAATTCACCAATTTAATTTTGTAACCAACTCTATCGCTATCGCCGATGGAATTTTCCGATGTTCCATCGTAACATCGTAGTTTTTTAGATGGCGATGGTCTTCACAACATCGCCATCGTATAATCGGCGATGGCCATCGTTCCAGGCTCTGGTACCATTAGTTACCAAAATTTGTACCATTAGTACTAACTACAGTGGAATTTGTACTAAAAATTGTAATTTTTCTAGTAAGAATAGTACAATTATTAGTTCTAGAATTTTATAATAAGTTTTAACTCTAGTACAATTAGTACTAAAAATCTAGTTTTGGTACTTGCTATAGTACAGCTAACACTAAAAATTATACAAATAGTACTAATAATAGTACCATTAATACTGAATATGCTACGCAACCAGATTTCTTTGAGCTTTAGACATCTATAGGCATTGGATTGAGTTAGTTTATAAACTACAGAGCTCGCTGCGTGAACTATTTACAGAGTTCAAAGAACCATTCCATTAGTTCTCACAGTTAAATGTACACGGTTGACGGATTCAGTTAGAGTATATGTAGTCACAAAAAGCTCCTTTGTGTGCACGGGCAGTAAGTAGTGTACGACCTACCAAAGTGGTTTCTGTACAAGAAACTTTAGAAGAAAGAACCTAAGTAGCGAAACGGTACGGCCTGGATAAAATAGGGTTAAGCCTACCATACCGTATGTCATGTTATTGCTTTGATAGGCATTTTTTGATCTCTCCTCTAATATGCTGGCTAATTTATTATGTTGCTGCCTGACACACTGAAGCGTATTAACCCTAGACTGATCCAATATGCTTTTTAACACTCTGAAGTGCCTTTGAACGTGCGGTTGAAATGCTGAAGGGTCACGTGACTACTACACTACCTACTTCTAGTGGGACAGACTCGGGACCAGAATTGGTAAGTCTTTCACGTACAGCAAATGTTAACTAAAATTAGCTAGTGGACGGGGAAAAAATCTAATGTTCAAAGTCCGATTCACACGATGGTCAGGTTAAATGAGTTCACACTATAAATATTCCGGATGAATGTTCGTACCCCTCAAAACCCGGCTACCAAAAAAGTCAGTAAGATCTTAGCCGCTAAGTCAGCTTCCTTTACACTAAACATTTGAAAGCTTGGGTAAGTCTATTCGATTCTAAAATGAATTAGAACTCAGTTTCCATTGCCCTTTTCTGCAGCTTAAACTAACACATTAACGTTGTCAGATGATGAGTAGATGGAACACGTTCATTTGACTATCTGACATACTCACTCTAACTCTCTGACGTCTCCTTTACCGGTACTTTTTTGTTATTGTTATAGTTGTTGTAGTTTTAGGGACTCCATACTTAACTTCAGCTCTCAGACTTGTTCTCAGAAAATATTATTTTTTTATATTTACACTGTTTTCAGTGGCGGAACTACCTTCCTTATAGATGAGGGGGTGGGGGTGTCTTGGGTCATTTGTTAATGGCGCCATAGTTCTTGGTGACCCGAGATCGACTGCAACTACACTTAATTATCTGGGGCAGTGGGCCTATAGCCGCAGCACAAACCAGTGCATGCTGGTTTCCCAGGTGAAGGTTTGGTCTAAGTTGACTTTACCTATATTACCTTTACCATTTTTTACATGAAAAACAAAGGTTTAGAAAACTAGAGCATTCTTAGATCCCATAACTCGGCCCAGCAAGGCTACGTTAACGAAAAATTCAAGTTTATTCTGAAACTATGATTTCTTTTGTTTTTTCAGTACCAAAATCTAGTCATCTGTGCCTTTTGACAGTAATAATTGCATGTACAGTTTTCTCGAAGATCCGTCCGTAACTGTTCGAGTTATAGTCTGACAAACCTTCTGACACACATTAGTTCAAAACACAAACGGTCCAGCCGATCATCACCAAAACTTAATCATTTGTGTCCTGTAACATTTCTAACGATTCCTGTAAACTTATGAAAATCTGTTGACAGTATTTAGAGCTATATTTGCTAACGAACATGAAATCGAACATGGAAATATGTAAGTATAGAGACAAACGGGCGAACAGATTTTTATGCAAAATTGGTCATTTTCTATTCGTAATATACCTAACTCAAATAAATTTGACAAAAAATCCGTTTATTACTGTTTGAGTTATGGCACTGAGAAAGAAGAGGCAGACGAACTACAAATGGTTGAGCAGACTTCACCAAAAATTAATCATCTGTTCTTCCTAACATGCCAAAGAATCCCTGTAAAGTTTATGAGGATCCGTCAAGAAAGTTTTGAGCTATCTTGGTAACAGATAAATAAACAGACAGAAAAACTCGTCAAAAACATAACCGGCTTGGCGGAGGTAATTACGTACTTTAAATAAAATTCTCTGTTTCCGTACATTTAATGAAAATTGAGCATCATGAAAAGAGTTAAGAAATAAACATGTTCTTATAAAAAATGAAAATCTCAAGACACGGACTGAGGAATGAAGTTCCATGGATGTAAGCTGATCACACTAGCTTAAACTTTTAAAAAATTTCAGTCATTAGGGGCAAGTTGATTACGGGGCGGATATGCTAAGCTCAATATTGCGGTGCAGTTTGTTCCGACCTCAGAATTGATCTCTTTGGGATTAGAGCCTGAAATTAGCTCTAAATCCGTAAAACCAAAACTCATCGGTGACGTTCAGAACAAGTTAGAGCTACGAAATTGATACCTCAGCTGCGAAATAAGTCGTGTGAATTTCGCCTAAAAGAACTTGGTCTGATCTCTCTCGGGCAAAGACGTCTCAGGGGGCAACTAATAGAAACATTCAAGTATTTGAACGGCTTCAACGATGTACCTACGACGGGGCTCTTTGAAAGAGACCTCAATGATCTCTTGCGAAACAACGGTCAAAAACTTAAGCATAAAGCTCGAAGAACGACCTTAAGTCAGCAGTTCTTCCGTATTTCATAGTCAGCATTTGGAATAGACTTCCCTCCGATGTTGTTAGTGCGGAGTCAGTCAACGCGTTTAAAAATCGTCCTGACGTATATTGGGAGAGACATCCTCCGCAACTAAGAACTCCTCCTCCGGGAGTTACAAACACTTAAAGGCCAAAGCTTCCGAGGCAACCTTAATCCATCTCATTCTCTCTCCCGCTCCAACTACACAGTTTGATGACTCTAAGCTCCGCATGTCAGCGGCTCTTGAACTTGCTTGCGTGCATTCAAGATCGTTTCTTGGGCAGGGACTCTTCACCCCCCCCTTTTTTTCTCTCTCTCTTTTCTCCTGTCCTCTTTATCCTACTAACATAATGGCAATAGCTCATAGAGTGCCGGGGCGTATGTTCCGGTGTCTCTTTGGGAATGGGCCTATTGGTTCGTCTACTGCCGCCTATCTAATCTAATCTAAATGAGGTCAGCTTATCTAAAGGGATAACATACAATCGATGACCCCGTTTTCCTTCTCATATGATGGCGCTGCAGAGATTCCAGATGAATAAAATTAACTACAATTGGATTGCATGTTGATGAACATCAAATCTGTGTCATGGAGACTTGCACTACAGTCCTTTCCTTCTGTGTAGCTAGTTAAGATATACGATAACGCTGTGCACACTACAATGGATCGCTGATTGGTCAGTGAATATTGTCATCAACTCGATGCACGGGAAGAAGCTACTCACAAGAACAATTAAGAAAGGAATTATCACGGAACTGACCTAGTATTTTCCTATTTGCATACTGCAGCACGGCACTGTCGCTATGCAACTCCTCTACAAGGTAAACACACACGTTAGTGACCACATATTCTATCTCGCCAGTGTAACGCAGGGGCGACCCGCCTTTAGAGTGAAGACACTCTGGTGCGGAACTCGTCAGTTCAGTCGGTATTTTCTACCCTGGTTGAATTTGGCCTGGAATGTGTTGCAGGGTTTCATATTCCGAAAAGTTAATGTGCAGGAGTTTAAGTCAGCTGTTTACTTTTGTTATGGATCTTCCTTAGAAGCGTTTCAGGCGTGTGTGTAAGCGTGTTACGTTAAAAATCATGTTAATATTGCGTGTTGAGGTGTTTGTATACATTAGTGTGTGTGCATGTATTGTAACTGAAACTGGGACTAGATTATACCTACGATCAGCACATCGCCGTACAGTAATACAGTTGCCACTCTATGAAATCGAGGGGCACAATTTGATGCAAGCATCTGCAGCGCTCACCCTGTTCATGCTACCGTATCTATGAAGTCAACTTTATACATGCATCAGGACGTGATGCACAGTGCACAGCGTCGTATCAGGTTGTGCGTGCGATTGCGTAGTGTCTCCCCTGGTTAATGTGATCATATTCGGATTACGTCTGAAAAAAGTTTGGAAAATTATAAATTTCTTGGCATTCTATTGAGTGTATACAAGGATGCATTCTGACTTAAACATAATACAATTTCATAGAAATTTTTCATGTAATGGTCCCGTATGTTTAAGTGTTTATTAAGTTTGTTAACGGACTCACGTATCAAATGTTTTCTTCTCGCTTGCTTGCATGTTATTTTCTGCCTTAACGCTTCCTCTTTAACCACGTTGAGTTAGCTGCTTTACTGATGAGGTTCAGTATCTTAATGTGTTCCTAGGCTATAAAAAACGCGTAGCGACGTAGAGAAGCTTATTTCCATGGGGCTAACATTTGGAGGGCTAATAATGTCTTGTGCAGTAACGCTCGTAGGTAGAATGAAAGCGTTACTAGACCACCAAACTCAACCCTTTTGTTGAATAAATCATGTAAATATATATTTGAAAATATCTCACCATCCAGTCGAAAAAGTTCCCAGTTCTAGAAAATGCACCAACTTCAGTATGTCCACAAACTCCAGCAAGTGCACGGAAGGTGACCAAGTTCACAAAGGCCAGTGACCAGGCCTATGCTAATTAATAACCCGTTCCCGGGTTCGTATCCTTGATACGGTTTTTGGAAGGCTTCGGACCGACGGACGGAGTGACGGACAGACAGCTCTTTTATTATAGCATAGATTGTACTTTTCACATCAGCCCTGATTTTTATGGGGCGGATAAACTCATATTTTAATAGGAATATAGCTACTGAAAGGAACAAATTTTATCTTTGCCCTGTGAAAAGTATTCCCCACAGCTCTGTTGCAAATACTTTTTTTTCCCAAAACCGGTCACTGCCAGTAGAGGTGTCTCCGTTTGGTCCGACGGCAGTGGGTATAGATGGCAAGAAAATTGAAGGTCGGATCAAATGCCTTATTGGTCAACGCGACCAAATCCCAGTGGCAGACATCGTGACAGCTAAACTGACCATTGGAGAGCATATTGTTTTGGCGGTAAAATGGTTCCGACTCATTGAGAATTACACACCAGACTACTTGCGCAATGTGATAAATACTTGAGAGTGGTTAGGAAATAAAGGCTACAGTATCTACTCCTGCTTTGGCACTGAAGTGGTTTCAATGTGATAAGAATTACATACTAAGCTACTGGCAGAGAACGTTCTATATTCGAATGAGACCATGAAGTTAAGGCAGTAGTATATCTAGTCTCAAGCCTACTCCAACTGCTGGGAACCGCAAGTAGTAGTAGTAGTAGTAGTTCATTTGCACAACGTTCTGATCGAATGGCTGACTTTAAGCAAAATAATCTTATCCGGTTAATTAGAACTTACCTAACTTCAGCTTCCAGCATCCTCAAAATTCATCACATGGAGAGAATTCCAGGAGATAAGTAACCGATAACGTTTCAGATTGCCTCATGTCAGTTTCAAAATGCTTCAACTTAGTGCTGCTGGAATGACTAGTATAAAAAATTCCTCAAACTTAGTCCTACTGACATTATTAGTATCAAAAATTCTTCAAACTTAATCCGACTAAAATTGTTTGTATAAAAAAATGCCTCAAACTTAGTCCTACTGAAAGTGATGCTATCAACAAAAACTCAACCTTAGTGCTCCTGGAAAAATTAGCTTTAAAAATAATTCAAACCTAGTCTTGCTGAAAGTGTTATAAAAAACGCCTGAAACTTTCTCTTACTAAAAGTGTTATAATAAATGCCTCAAGCATAAACCTGCTGAAAGTGTTAGCATCAAACACTCCTCAAACTGGGTTACCGGTGTTACACCGGTGACAAAACCAGACGAAAATCGTGTCGCAAATCGTGCTGCAAATATAGAAATGATCCGTGACTCCCTCCCCCCACCATCCTCATCTCTGAGGAAGACAAGTTCCACCATTACGCACTGCAAGCCCACAACTGTCGGGGTTGCGCACCAAGATCAGCAAAAAGTTCGCGTGCCTTTGGTGGGCCTCGAACCTGCAATACAAAGAGTTAGAGCTGCGAAAGTAAGCCTGCTGCTACCGTGGAGGTGACCCTAAAGGAAAATTGGAAAATGTTTCACCATCATGCCGCAGCTAGCAAAAATCTGGTGCATAGCTGCCTAAGCTTAATAGAGGTGTGTCGTAATAAGCATTTCTGGGTTACAGGTGCTACAACGGTGGCCCAGCCAGTTGCAACTCTTCTTGCAATCATTGCTCAAATGAAGACCGCAACACGGGTTACGGTGATGTAGGTCAACGAGCACAAACGGCTATTTTGAATTAAAGGAACACTAAATTCATCCAAATACTCAGCAAATAAACTCCCTGTACCAGAATATGTAAATCAGATCAGTTATTTGAACCTTCCATTAACTAAAATTTCAATTTAAACGGAATTTCAATATCGTTGAGTTTACTCCGCTTCTCACAAGATGGCGCTCTCACATCCACTTTTCGGGTCACCGTAACTTACTTTTAGGGCGCGGTAGCCCGGTTTCGGCTTGATTGCGGCACACATTAAGTATGATACAACTTATGCTAGCACTAACCAATATAAGTTATTCAGTGAACACAACAGAACTAAACTCTTTAATATAACGTTACGCAGAGTGTTCTAATAGCAGAAATGCTTCAATAAGCTTACTGGCAACACTGAATTTTGTCACAGCGAGTAGTTGACCTTAAAAACTCCTGGGCGCTCGTCTCATCCAATCGCGTCACAATCGCCAACTGTTTTAGTTAACCGCAATCCGGGCTGCGGTGACCATTTTGCATTAGCCCAACTAGGGTATGATTATAACACACCTCTGAAAGTATTAGTATCAGGAACGACTCAGAATTATACCTACACTGAAGATCTTAGTATCTAAAACGCCATGAACTTAGTCCTGGAGAAAGTGTCAGTATCACAAACGGCTCAATCGTATTTCTACTGACGATGTAACCATCAAAAACGCCTCAAATTTACTCCAACTTCGTCAATAAATATGAACTCAATAGCTCTCATTCCCAATACCTATTTCAAAGTGCTATTCTACTGTTAAATTCTTAAAATTTTCATTGATCGGAACTAGACTTCATGAGACAAGAATAATACTCTCTCCTGGCTTTATTGGAGACACAGAAGCTGATCGAACAGAATTCGTGAGAACTGGTGGACGTTGATCACCACTAATCATTCGAATTATTGAAGTATGTGCCCTATTCCGGTGCAGTAATTTCTGTGAGCTGTACATCACCCCTGATTGTCAATATATCAACCGTAAAAAGCTTGCCAATATCTGGGTACCTATAATATGATGGCGAATGGTGCTACACTGCAATTATCTTTCTTTTAGTAAAGACGGCGAGTGACTAGAAGAGCCCCATTTCCTATAAAAAATCACTATGAGACCAATCAACGAGGGCATCGCGCCTCAAATTTGGCTCCATTTAGCCAGCCGACGGTACACTATAGGAAAAATTTAGGCAAGTAGTCGATGTGTCTTATGGCGGTATCGAATGACATCGGATCATCGGTTAGAATTAAAAAGTAAACGACCCCAAGGATTAGAAGTACTGGAGCTGAACAATTGCTGCTTATCATCCTTCTTCGCTTTCTTGTCCTTTCCCATGCAGGGGCGGACATAACAGCATTACAGTTAGAACGCTTTCTGTTCCTTTTCATTTGAATATACTTCCTGCATGTTTTGGGGTGTTGAAAATCGAGAGGGAAGTATGATTCTCAGACATCCACCACATATCTAAAGTGGCCTTTCCTCCTTTCTAGTTTATAAAAGTAATCTGGTCTCTATCAGGCGCGAGCGATGCGAAGAGCGGTGATAATGTTTACGTTGAAGATTTAAGTATACTGTATATATATTTATACATTTGTCTGTCAACACAAAAAGAGGTAGGAGTTGAGTCATAGACACCACTATTCATTGACAGGACACTAGCCCCTAAGGCTAGTGAGCCTGACTGCAAGGTGCCGCACACGCATTTTTATTTGTTCTCCCATTACTTTTTTTTACTTTGTTTAGGCTATTTAACTTATTTCTTTTACATTTAGTAATGACTGGCACACCTGCAAATACTTCTAAAACTTCTATGAGCAAGAAATTCACAAAAATATCAAGGCTTGTAGTGTAAGTACGTAGAGCAACTGTTTATTACATGCTTTGATATATGCAGTAAACTTTTTTCGCAATAGTTAGTGAAATAAACAGTCTCATTTAGCAGTACAGAAACTTCTTAAATTCGTGGTATGCTCGATTTGTAATGAAACACAAATTTAACAACTGATGGAAATGTTAATGAAATTTATTGGATTGCTATACGGGCTAAGCGAGAAAATCAGAACGGACTGCAGAGCTGAAAGGTGAGTCGGAGCAGCTCGCTGCCATAAAGTGATTGAGCCCGGCCAGCAGTGAAGTAATGAAGCACTGGCCGCCAGGAAGTGATCTAGCACTGGAAACAGTTAAGTGATACAGCATTGGAAGCTGTGACGTGATATAGCATTGGTAGCATTGAAGTGATATAGCACTGGTCAGCGGTGGAGTGATATAGCATTGGCGGCCTTGAAGTGATCTGAATCATGATGCACTGGCCGCCATGCAGTGATGTAGTATTGAAAGCAGTGAAGTGAGTCAGCATCGACAGCCGTGAAGTGAAATTACATCGGCAACCGTGAAGTGATGTAGCTCTGACAGCTGTTGAGTCATATATCATTAGCCGCCGTAAAGTGATGTAATGTAGGCCACTGTGAAGGGATTTAACTCCGGCAACCGTGATGTGTTTCAACTTAAATATACCTAGGCAGTTATGTGAAATGATATTGACAATCACGATCTGGAGCTATAGATGGTTCCAGTAATGAAGGATTGTATCAGCCATAAATTGTTATGTTTTAATACCATTTACCGGCATTCTTGGCAATTTACCTCATAGTTAAACATGTATTTTTAGTTCATTGGTAGGTACCAATGTAGTATTACTGTGGTTTTAATTCATTTTTAACATTACTGGGTTTTCTTAACCTCACTTTTATTGCGGCTATTGGGATGATGTCTACCGAAAGCTCTACATAGAACAATTTCTGAGGTTATTACTTCAAATCAAGCATTGGAAAAAATCGCAATTGAATGTGATTTTAAAGTATATTACGTGAAGTATATATGAGCCCAATTTTTCTATAAAATGTTTAGTCTCCTAGAAATTATTATGAATTTTCAATTTTTCTTTGCGTCCAAAAATATGATGTATATCGCCTACAGAAGATATATGATTATAAATTTAGATTCCCTGTTCTGCAATGCATTCCGATGGTACGACGAACAAATTAATCTTTGTTTGAAATCTCTGTGATTATTAGAACTCATTTTATTACATTAATATTATTAGTAAAACTTCACGCTTGAGCTCCCACGGACAAGTAATACAACCCAAATGAAGCATCTTGCAACAATGGGATGCCCAAAACGCTGATCAAGGAAATCCAGCAAAAAACTATTAACGGCTGACTTAAACGCCTTCAGGCCAATTCGACCAAAAGCCGATGCCGGCAACAGATTCCAAATATTATCCGATCAGGGCACGAAGCACCGACAGAACTGATTAGTTCGACATCTGACAGCCTCCAAAGTGAAAGAGTGCGCTCCGCACGCAGCACGAGTCTCTCTCCCAAAAACCTTGANNNNAGTGTCAGCAGCTGAAGCCCAGATCGGTGAGCAATACTCCAACACAGGCAGCAAAAACGCATAAAAACATCTACGGGCAACCTGACTATCACCAAACACGGAATTCACCTTACGCAGGAGTCCAATCTTAGAGGAAGAGCGTGACACCAACCTCCTAATATGCGGCTCAAAAGTAAGCTTCTCATCAAAGACAACACCAAGAATCTCCAAGGAGCTAGACTTCTGAAGCAAAGTGTCATCAATCTCCAGTTGGGGATGCCGCGGTACAAGTGTCCGAGACCGACTGATAATCATCGATTTGGTCTTAACCGCATTCAGCTTCATACTCCAGGCCGAGCACCATGCACTAATGCGGGGCAAATCCCTGTCCAGTGTCCAGTCAATGCATGGTGTGGTCTATGGTTTCACTTATGTGAAACATGCAAAAACCCTATAGTAAGCCGGCCATCAAAATGACTGCTTTGAAGCTTGTTATCTGTCGACCAAAAAGGAGGCAGAACAGTAAATTTGGTGCCCAGACCCGGGAGAATAATTTTCTGTTACGGGAGAGCACGGCATAACACAAATTAATTACGTTGAATCCTAGGACTCATGGTTCCCCGGGGCAGTGACACAACAGCTGCGAGGATATATTGAAAAAATGGCGGAACATATACAGACTTTATTCGGCACCCGACAGTTAAAATTGCCCGTCACAAAAAATCCGTAACTGGTTCATTCTACACAGCACCTCGACACTGAACGATTCACTTGCTGAAATTGCCGATCACTCAGGGAAACACATGCGGAAGGACATCCAACAAAAAGCCTCAGTGATCAACGCCCGCTGAGAAAGACACGGGTGAAACAGTCCGAGTTCAGGCAGGCAGAAGAAATGTGACAGAGGCTGAACGCGATACCGCGGTAAGCCCTCGCTGGTTGGTGTCAGTTTGAGCTGCTGTGCGGCTCAGTTGAACTGGTATGCGGCTCAACCGCTTGAGTACATATGGTGCCCAGACCCATGGGACGTTGTCCGCGGTAGCTTTGCTTTCCGGTTGAGGGTTTTCGTCTATTATGTTCTCAGATTTATTTTCCTGGAATTGAGATCTGAATTGTATTAATGTACCCTGAGTTCTTTCATGCGAAATTCTGTATTTCGCCGATATGAACTGAATTATATGTATGTTGATCAATGATTGTGATAACGTATATGTGCCATTCGTGCCTTTGTGAGTAGTTGTCAGTTTTTTTTTCTGAAGTTAACTTGAAATGGCTCTGTCGGCTGGAGGGCGGCACTGTTCCGGTGGCCAACGTAGGGTGGTGCTGTGCTGCAGTTGAGATGCTGCTCTATGTTATGTAGCTAATGTGAATTTATTAGATGTGAAATGACTTTTTGAATTAGGAAAGATTGAAATTCGCTAATTAACAGGGTAACCTTTAAGATGGTTTATTGTTCTCAAATTGATTATCCTGGTTTCATGGTCATTTACCATTGCGAAATGTGCTTGAACTTAGTTTTCGACGGCAATTGGGAACATTTTTCCTCCAAAGATGTTGTGCTAGTCTTTACCTGAAGTGAATTTATTGAGTGATTAATTGATAGAATGTGTTAAATTTAATTTCGCGCTGTCGACACAGTGTTGCCGACGTTGCCTTTGACCTGAAATTGACTTGTGTAATTTGTGATATTTTTGACTTATTATAGTTCGCCTTTTACTAGGCTTGTCACGTTGTAACGGATTACTCGAACTTATTCATTGCCACGACATTTGTCTTTGGTTTTTGAAATCTAGTGGTGAACTGAATTTGAGGTGACGTGCCCCTGGTTATAGGGTTTTCGCGGATATTGGGTAGAACGCAGCGATACTGTTGTTAGTCGTATCTCGCCAGGCTGTGATATACCGTACGGAACACGTAAAGCATTGTCCGAACTGAGACTTAGGCTTTTGGCCTACTGCTGGATTATTTGGATTCATGATTTCAATCTTGAAGACCTACTTGTCTACCGAGTTTATTTACCCTCTTCCGGAGTGTCGTTGCCGATGGATGCCGGCCGTTGGGGCTACAGTTATCTAGGGCTTTAAAAAATCGGAAACGTAGGGGCCTAGCTATCCTGCCCACAACAAAGTGGGTTGACTGAGATGTGAAAAATGCCAAAAATCTAGAGTTAGCTGGCCATAAAAAATGACGGCGTTGAATTTTACGCTATACGTGCACTACTGTACATTAATTTTGTCGACTTTAAAGCTCTTCTCCTACTTTGTGGTCTATTCCACGAGATGGTTAAGGTCTTTTTGGAGCTCAGTTCCATCCCTGTCAGGATGACGAAGCTGAGTGTCGTCTTCAAATTTTCCGATTTTACTGCGTTTATTAATATCAAGGTTAATGATATCAATTATGAATAGAAGTGTGCCAAGCACGCTGCCTTGTGGAACACCAGAAGAAACCGATATTTAGTTACTCGCCTCTCCTTGCAGCTTCCCTCGTTGCTACCGACCAGTGAACCATGTCCGGATCCGATCCAGCTTGAATAGTCTCCCTGGATGCCGTGGGTTTTCAATTTGTTCATTAACCGTTGATGGAAACTTTGTCAACTGCCTTTGGAAGTCTAGGTAAACGAAGTCCATAAATTTTTCCTCATCATTAATTTCCATAACTTGTGAGAAGAAGTCCAGTAAGATAGTTAAGCAGCTTCTTCTATCTTGGAAGCGGTACTGGGTATAGGAAATGAGCTTGTGCGTACTCAGTGATAAGCTTCTTTGGGAGGTCTTCGAGAGTTTTGATAACGACTAAGAAAAAATGATTAGTCGATAGCTACTGGAGCTTTTCTTTTGCATCGGGATCCTCACGGTAGTAAGTTTCTAATCCTGTGGATCTTCTCCCGTGCTTAGACATCGATTCGATATTTTGAGCAGTGGCACTGTGAGGACTGGATTAATTTCCCGCAGAACACGAGGAGGAAAATTATCTGGACCAGTGGATTTGCACACATTAAAGTGGGTCAGTTCCTGAAGGATTTCATGCTCCGCAAAAACACCTGTGTCTAAAGGAGCTGCTAACATCGGTGCTGGTTCCGGAATATTCCTAACATTTTCAAAGGTAAATAACAAAGAGAAACGTTCGTTCAGGATAGTAGCTTTGTCCCTCAAGTCATTGGTGATTTCACTGTCCGAGGTTTTAAGTGGGCGTATGGTTCCTTTATTGCGTCGGCTTTCATTCCATTTACTGAAAGGAGTTACTGGGGTTAGTTGCTTAACAATTTACCGTCTTTCTTCTTTTGCTCGTTTGGAATCCGTGCCGTGGGATGCACTGCTACTCAATTCGTTGAACAATGTACGGGACTACGGGTATATTCGATTGAGCTCAGCAGCTAAGCCGTTGAGGCTTGACTTGTTCGAAGCTTCAAGCAGATGCCCTGACTTCGACTTGTTGATTCAAGTTTCAGGCGTTAACCCATATTCAGCTACCAATGTGACTTTCATGACCATAGTGTTACTCAGTGCAACGGAGATTTCAGTCAATTCAACACAGTCGGGCTGCTTCCAGCACCTGCAGCACGGTTCAGAGTGACGATGCTAAAGTTTGTGTCTGCATTTCCGGACAAGTTAAGCGGGATTGGCTAGAGCGATTCTGATAACCCAATAGAAAGCACCCCTATTTAAGATTATAATCATGCATTCTACAATTTACCTGAATCGCAGGTAACTCACATATTTTATCGGCACCAACTCAAGACTCATCCATCGTTAAACGTCAAGAAGAGCAGCGTAATGCACGGCATCAGGCACTTCTGAGAAGAGCCTATAAGTGGGGTTGTCATGGCCACCCACTTAACTTTGAGCAGCAATTTGTCAAGTGCTTTAGGCTGAAGTACTGGACAGTTGTCCAGTACGTTGCAGAAGGTGCTGGACGGGCGCCGGCCGGCTCAGCTGTGCAATGCCGGGGCCACACGATACAATCGCGGAAACAACTCGATTCGAAGATGCGCAGCTCGCACGATTATGTTCCGATTAAATAAACATTCTTAGTCGGTAGCAGAGATACGGCAGCAGGAACGACGTGCGAGTTGCACATCTACGCATCAAGTTGTGAGTGCGGGTGCACAGTGTGATCCCGTCGTTGTATCCGCAACTTTGTTCTTGGGCTACCGCAACACGAAAAACGTCTGCCTCAATCTGTAATATTAATATCGATGTACCTACCCAAGGAGCTTCGATACAGGAGGAGGGAGTCCTGCCATCCTGAGTAGAGATTCACTAGCGAGTCAACCAGATCTTTTGTGGCTGTGAGACGCGTTCATAAATCTCATTGGTGGAAGTGACTGGGGAGCAGTGAGTTTCACGGGGAAGCAGCAGACAAACCGAGTTACTGATATGCCATTGGTGCACGCGCGACTGGCTGCAGCCATAAGAGACTCTTTACTGATATGCGATTGGTGCATACGCGACTTGCTGACAGCCATAAGAGACTCATGAGTTTCACGGACGAGACTCCTGGCTCCCTCCTCTTGATAGAAGTTCCTTGTGCCTACTTTCACGTGTTACGCTTTTCATCAGTAACAGATAGCAGGAAATTAGATATAATATACTTCGGTTGTATCCATGATACGGAAGATGAAGCTCGTTTGCATGAACGTGCACGTTAAGTTTAAAGGTGATACGGGCAATACAATTAGACAATACGTCACATATATGTTTCCCTTGCCTACAGGCAGTGGTGAATATAGCTTTCAAAGCAAAGGAGCTGGTGTTCGTGACCCACACGGCCACGAGTGAACGGGGACAAATAGCGCTTTGTCTATGACCAGCTAAATATCACTTCACTTTTGCGAAAGGAAAAAAATGGTGATCACGATCCAACGGGTCACGGGCAGTTCACTATACTATAAAACTTGGATAATATTTGTTCATGTAAAATTTCTAGGGGTCCAACCTGAAAGGCCCCGCCAGACCGTGAAATTTTCACGGGCGCAGCTAGTTAATAATCATATGAATAAGGCTACGATATGAAAGTCTGCGAGTGTCTATTGGGAGCACTTGCGTGGTGGACGGTGCTTGTGTAACCAACCATAATAGACTTGGGCTACCACAACCTGAAGAATGGTAGCCGTAAACAAAAATACGGCTCTGAGAGGGCCATCTGTCGACAAGTGGTAGGTATAGGCTGAAATATAAAAAATTCTGTGTTGAATGTGGTTTCATCTGTATTCGAAGCCTGACGTATGGCATTAAGCAAGCGTACTAACTTTCTTCGAGGCATGAAATTTACTTGTTATTCATTTGTATCATTGTAAATTTCCTTTGCTTTCAATTGGATACATCTGTATAGTTGCTTGCATTGCCGCAACCTGTCTTGCGATCGTCGTTTTTGCTTTCCAGGTTGTGACTCTGGCGCGATTTGTGATTACAAGTTGCCTCTAATACCGTAACTGCAACACTCCTCAGTTGTTTCAGGCGGTCACCATTACTGCCACATTAATTTTGGTGGGAAATGAAGGTAGCTGTGGCGTCCCGAGATTCTTTTTTTTTAATTTTCAGACTTCTGCGGGTGCATATTGCACATCACAGATTTTCTGAATGACTTTTGGATTAATCTGTAATTATAGTGTGACTTAAGAATTATCTGTAGGTTCTCGACTTTTTTTCTCCAATTTGGGTGCATATTGTAGAGATTATTCGAGGTACGCATTACCTGATCTGCCATTTCAATATGCCTTAGGAGTCAATTCCATATGAAACTAGGGCACTCTGAGAGCGCATACCTCCGCCAAGTGAGGCAACGGTAGCAAAAAATTCAAATTGGCTCTGAAACTATAATTTTCTTTGTATAAACTCCAAAATCTAATCATTTTTGGTTTTTGATACTAATAGCAGCTTGTGCAATTCTCTTGAAAATCCGTTCATAACATTTTGAGTTATACTGTTAACAAACGTAATGACAATAATGAGTCAAACATGCAAACGAACAAACCGATCTGCAACAAAATTTAATCAATTATGTCTTTTAACATTAATAACAATCCCTATAAATTTCATAAAGATCCATTTATTATTTTTTGAGTTATTGTGCTAACATGCATAAAATTATAAACAGTGACAAACGAACGAACGAACCAACAGATCATAACCAAAATTTGGTCATTTACTTTTTGTTATATACCTAACAACTCGTGTTAATTTTATCCAAATCCATCCTTAACTTTTTAAGTTATGGCATTAAGAAAAATGAGCAGACAAACAAACAAACGGATGGACATATCTTCACCTAAAGTTAATCATCTGTTCCTTCTAACATACCTAACAATACAATCCCTGTAAATTTCATCCAAATCGGTTCATAACTTTTGAGTTTAGCTCTTTTACCCCTTTACCGGCAAGAGACTATATACGGTCACTTTCATAATGCAATTCTTACCATAACATTCGTCAGTCATTTGCTAAAGAAGAAATAATAACAGAATAATGCGTGTGATACATAAACTGAGCTGTAAAGGTAAGGTCAACTTTATGGCACCGCTATTGGGAAACCAACACGCACTGGCTCGTACTGCTACTACAGGCTAGCTGGCATCGGTGAAGTGTACTGCTGCAGTGGATCATGAATCGTCAAGGGCTATGGCACCACAGACGGATGGCTGTTCTGCAACGACCCGTGCCCCCTAGCCTCTCGATTCCTGGGAAAAGTAAGTATCCCCACGGCAGCTGTGCAGATATCAAATGCTCAAGCGCCGCAAGAGCTACCCTGTCAGGGTTGGCACACGAACCTCTAACGCTCAGTGTTATGAGCCTACTCTCTAGACTACCGTGGGTGCCTAAAGGCCTCTCCACACGACGGGGCGTGCCCTATGGGCATGGGATACGTCCGATTTTGCTCTCTTTTTCGCTCTCTAGCTGCTAGAGACCAGGGCATACCCTACCTGTCAGTAAACTCAACATAGACGGGTTGAGACTGGACGTGTGATCTTGTGAAAAATACATGGGCATTAAGTATTTCAATCGCCCGCACTCTCATGTCGGGCGCTGCCCCACTACTTGTGGAAGCAAACGGGGACGCGGTCCCGTCCACACTCGCCGTCGTGTGAAGAGGCCATAAGCGACTTCAGCGAGCATTGACAAGAAAGGATGCCTATGAGGGGCAGGGGGTGAGAGATGAACGCTAAGGGCCAAGCCAAGTCTTGGAGCCACAAAGCTGAGCAAGCAAATAAATAAATAATCTAGAGCACTCTGAGAGCGCATACCTCTGCCAAGTGAGGCAACGGTAGCAAAAAATTCAATTTTTCTCTGAAACCATAATTTTCTTTGTATAAATTCCAAAATCTAATCAATTGTGCCTTTTGTTAGTAATAATAGCTTGTGCGAGTTTCTTGAAGATCCGTTTATAACTTTTTGAGTAATACTGTTAACAAACGTAATGACAAACATGAGTCAAACATACAAACGAACTAACCGATCTGCACCAAAATTTAATCATTTATGTTCTTTAACATTACTGACAACTCCTATAAATTTCATAAAGATCCATTCATTATTTTTTGAGTTATTGTGCTAACAAGCATAAAATTAAAAACAGTGTCAAACGAACGGATCATTACCAAAATTTTGTCATTTACTCGTTGTTATATATTTAACAACTCATGTGAATTTCATTAAAACTGTCAAAAAATGAATGTTCAATATCATATACCAATTCACTGTATTGTTTATATGAACAGTTTCCACCGAGTAAAATGAGGTTCAGTTTATATCTTTCGTCATACACTCATTGCTTACAATACTAAACTAACTTTGTGCGTTTTATGATAATAATACACACTCTTTTTCATTTTCTATCCGTAAATTATCAAAATAAGTAGAACAGTAACTCATAATACCTTGGTGCAGTATTAGAAATAAACGCTTCTTCTGCTCTCTCTTTTACCTTCATCAAGTCATCACAGTATAAAGACTTAAATACATTAAATACAAGAAACTCACAGGAAGTGCTTGTAGCAACAACTTCAGTGACGTTCGATGCAGGAATTCTCTGGTTAACCAACTTTTTGAAGTGTGGCAGTTGGGCCAGGCAGGCAGTGGCCATCAGCAGTTGGGAGAGCAGCAAGCAAGTTAGTATACAGCCGAAATTCATGTTCTTCCATTCAGTATTAGAAAGTATTTACCCAGTAACCAATTCAGTAATTCTACTAACTAAATAATTAGATATTTTTGAAAGCTTTTTCTTTTTTTTCACTGAAGAATTTGTCGGCAAAGCACTTCACAAATTTTGCCCGGCTGGGGTTCATTGAAACTTTAAGTACTTTTCTCTAAATATATCAATGAGCTCAGTCAACAGTTAATCAGAATATCTATGCTAACATGTGAAGTCCTAAAATTACTCGAATACCGAAGCGAATTATGAACATTACAGGGCAATTATAAACTTTGTTTCAATTGCAGACGCTGTTTTGAATACATGCCAGAATCAATTAACGTAAATATATATAAAGACATGAAATATTCAGAATATATAAAATTAAGCATCAACATTTAAAGAAATATCCTTGGAAACGTGTTTTTATATTAAAAAAGAAATAATAGCAAAATTTAAGATAAGAGAGCACATATGACGGTAAAAATGAACATAAGTGCGCACATATCATTACTGAAAACAACTGCAAGTTGTCCCACCACGTTGTTTTCGTTACTGTTGCAGGCATTTGGACGATAAGTCTACCTGTAATTACAGATCTACCGAAAAGCAACAAACATAATCTCTACAACATGCACCAGCAGCAACGATACAGCTAGGAATCTTCAAATATCAGCCGATAAATGTACAGCTTCAATAGTTACGTCCGCCAAGGAGGTTATGTTTTCGTCGTGTTTGTCTGTCTGTCTGTCTGTCTCTTTGTCTATTTGTCTGTCACCAAATGACTGACGAATGTAGCAAATGACTGACGAATGTTATGGTAAGAATTGCATTATGAAAGTGACCGTATATAGTCTCTTGCCGGTAAAGGGGTAAAAGAGCTAAATTTTTCCTCCCCTTAATCTCCCTCCCCAGGCCACTGCTTCATAGAGTGTCGGGTGCAACTCTCCTGCCTGGGGGCGACCTATGGTCCCCTGTATGCCCCCCTACCATCCGCGGACCCCAATTGGGTTGTGGGGACCACGGAAATCTGTCACAGGACCTCCATCGAGCACGCTCCCTACCACCTCGAGGCTGCTGCCGGCTACTTGACTACCATCGAGTACGGACCGAGTAAGTTTTCCAGCAGCCTCAGGTCACTACCATCGAGTACGGACCGAGTAAGTTTTCCAGTAGCCTCAGGTCACTACCATCGAGTACGGACCGAGGTATTTTTCGATAAGCCTCTTCATCTTTTTCGGATAATCTCTAGTAAAACATTGTAAACAATAGACCTAAAGTAAGTTGTAGTATGCACAAACTTACGTACAATTCGGCAACTCAACTAAGCTGAAAAATGGACACCTTGTAAAGTATTATGTTCATCTTGATAAAAGCAAATCATTAGTCGGTGGTATTGAGTTGTCGCAAGCGTCTTGTGAATTTCACAAAATGGTTTATCCAATTTTTGGCAAGTTAATTGTTTTATTACACAGCTGCTCATAGATTTTTTCTGCGAAATGAAAGAATTTATGTCCATGGGAAAAATTGGAAATTTGAAGTGCCGTATCTATGCACGGCAGTCATTCACATGTTCTCAATTCTTCGAACAATTCGATAGTGACCAGGCCTTACAAATATTTAAGCTATTTGTTTACTGCAGAGTTCTGGCAAGCTCGTTTCGAGAATCATATCATATTAGCAGCAGCACAACAGAATTACCTCCGAATAAAGTTCAATTTAACCTCCGAAACACACCCGTAAGCAATAAAATGGTTGCAAGGTCGTAAAATTAGCCTATCAGGGAAATTACTCCTCTGAGCGCTGACAATTGTTATTGGGGAGAATAAAATACCTCGTCATATAATTTGTGGAGTTTGTGTGGAAGCTGCAGTGTTGGACTGCAGTATCTGACTTACAAAAAAATCGAGCTGTTCCAACTTGAACCTTGTCCACTATCAGTCTTTGCCCTTTAAATTACTGGCATTGTAGAGAAGCGATCACGAGTATTAGAGCATGAAAGTACAGCGCTCCAATGTCCAGCCATTGCAGGTTTAAAACGATATGTCAGCCTCAATTTCTCACTATCGCAGTCTGTGACTACCTGAACAACTTCGTGGACTTGGGACCAGCGAAGTGCATCTGGGTGTCGGACGGGACAGCCAACAAGGGGAACGCACAGAGTGATTGTGAAGGTAAAGGTGGCGGTCTCGCGACGCTGGAAACTACTCAAAAGTTTGATGCACTGAAGGACTATTTAGTGGCCACAGGTAAATATGTATGTTATTACTGATGCTAGTAGTAATAGTGCTAAAAGTTTGATGAGCTGAAGAGCTAGTTGATAACTACAGGTAGATATGTTATAGCAGAGTACTCGGATTCATCACCAGAAACTTCGAATACAAGTCCAAGGACATCATCGTCCCACTGTACAAGGCATTAGTGAGGCCACACTTAGAATTTGCTGTTCAATTC
>LQNS02277098.1:176201-186578 GCA_001587735.2 Parhyale hawaiensis | reverse complement strand
TCGTTTCCCCAATCCTCTATATCCTACTAACATAATGGCAATAGCTCAAAGAAGCCGGGGTGTTAGTCCCGGTGTCTCTTTGGGAATGGGCCTTTTGATTCGTCTACTGCCGCCTATCTAATCTAATCTACTGATGCCACTAGCAGTAGTAATAGTAGTAGTCTTGTTTGTAATACAATCATGATTAGATTCACTGTCTACTTTTCTGATGGACCTCCATAAAAATGCCATGCTTAAAAGCTTATATTATCAGTACAAATCAGCAGGTGTTAACTTTTACGAAGCGCTTAGAAGGCGCGGCCTCCGACTGTTGTGATGGAAGGTTGTGCTGTTCTGTGAGCTCCGTTTCTCTGCTCGATTGGGTGATGAAGCATACCTTAGGGGATTTGTATATCACGAAACACTATTTTCAGCAGGGCATCACCTCTAAATCAAATATCAATGCATTTTTAGCCTATTCTATTACGGTTGTATGAGTGTCTGTGTTTTTTGTATTTCTCTCTGAGTGATGATCAATGCCTTAGCGGACCGAGTGTGGCCAGGCTCAGTCTAGTCCGCCTGTGCCATATCACTGAGACAAATGGTATCCCAAACCATCGTGATTTATGCGCATGCACAGACCAGACATACCTACCTTGGTGTACAAGTGCAGCACGAAAACTACAGTTTTCGTAATGTGCACGTACGCATTCTGAGGTACCTGCCGTTGGTGCATGGTAAAGGGTGTGGATTTTGGAACAACACTTCTTTGCAATGACATAACTTTTTCAGTTTTTCCGCCACGGACTCTACACAGAGAAAAGGGTCGTCCCCAAAACAGCACGCTGACTGTTCACCAACTAGAAATGCCTTTTACTGACGTGCTGTTGCAACACGCAATCAGCAGTGTTTGTGCTGTAGGAGTACACCAGGGCCGGTATTTCTCGCTGGATAAGGGAATGCTTCGTGTTTGGACAACTTTGTTGTTGCAACTCTGCTAGCTGTTCCGTCGTCACTAACACCAGTCCCTTCCTAGACCCAACAGGCGGCGAGAAAGTGTGGGTGGGAGCTCATTGGTACCTCGTTGGTGGTTGGAAGTGGCACGGAGATCTAGACTTAATCGGCCCCTGGGGCTCGGGCGAGCCCGGCTTTCTGGGGGGCGACTGTGCCAAGATGAACCCAGACAAGGACTGGGAACTCGACAACAACGGCTGCAGTACCAAGTTCCGTTACGTGTGTCAGAAGAACAAGCAGCTCGTCGCTGCGGATCTGGTGTAGGGATCCTACCAGTAACCTCCACACTCAGATACCTGGTTTTCAGGTATATATGTATGTGCGTGCCTCTAGGTGAGGCTGGGCACCTATTCTAGCTGAACCTGACCTATACTAATCTATTCTCAACTAACTTAACGCCTAATTTGTTGGTGTCGTGGTGACACTTTTCTTAGCGCAGCTTTGGTGCGAATGATATAGGGTGACTGACAGCAGCGATGGTATTTCAATAATAATGAAGACAAACTCTGTTGAAATTCCACAGACCATTTTCATTTTTCGCTTATGCCCCGACTCTGGTAGAGGAAGCGGAGGGTGGAAACATAGTACAAGTGAGACATCGCATCTAGGAGTAGTAGCTGACAATTGAATACTACATTTCGAAACCGTAACAATGACCCTCTATTTTTCATCTATCAGCAAAATGGTATGGATGTATGTATGCATGTGTGTATGAATGATTGAATAGAACCACCTACAGAATAACATCGTTGATGGTATCAACAGTGATTATAGGTAGATTTTTGGAATGGTAAAGGCCAGATCATAGATTAGTTGTTTTTCAACGCGTTTGTTCAGTTAATTGTCCGAATCAGTTACTGTATCTGTTTATCCGAAAAAAGTGCACAAGTTCCTGAGTTTTATTTCATCCCAAATATGAATATTTGAAGGGACATTTATAATTTTACTAGTGCCATTTGTAAAGGAAATCGACCTAAAGGCTTTTCTTGTCATTTTTATTATTACCTCCGCCAAGGAGGTCATGTTTTCGTCAGACATATCTGTCTGTGAATCTCTTTGTCTATCTGTCATCAAGATAACTCGAAAAATTATTAACGGATTTGAATGAAATTTACAGGGAATGTTAGGTATGTTAAGAGGAACAGATGATTAACTTTTGGTGAAAATCCGTCCTTCCGTTTGCTTGTCTGCCCCATTTTTATCAATGCCATAACTCAAAAATTTATGGATGGATCTTCATGAAATTTACAAGAATTGTTAGGTTTATTACGATGAGTAAATGACCCAATTTTTGAGATGATGCGTTTGTTCGTTCACGTGTTTGTTTTTTGTGTTTGATTTTTTGCTCGTTAGCGCACTAACTCAATAAGTTTTAAATGGATTTTGATGAAATTTATAGGAGTTGTTATTAATGTTGAAAGACATGAATGATTAAATTTTGGTGTAAATCTGTTCATGAGTTTGTATGTTTGATTTATGTTTATCATAATGTTTGTTAGCAGCATAACTGAAAAAAGTTACGAGCAGATCTACAAGAAAATTGCAGAAGGAGTTAATACTATTAAAAGGCACACATGATAACATTTTGGACTTGATAAAAAAATATCATGGTTTTAGCCCCAATTTGATTCTTTCGTTACCGTTTCCTTGCTTGGCGGAGGTATGCGCTCTCAGAATGCTCTAGCTTGCTATAATATTGATAGCGTTGTTCCTTCGTTCGTTTCTTCGTGTGTTACGCTCTTCCAAAATAGAGAGAGGAAAATTCAACTTGTAACAAGCTCTGATTTCGCTGGAGGAAATTCAGCCACAACTGTTGTCTTCAGCTCGCACTTGAAAAAATTTCACTCAGTTTCAAAGCAATGACATGAGGTTCATTTTGCACGTGTCATACCCACTATGATACCAGATTTGATTTCTTGTAATATTCACGTTGCTGGGGTTGCATAACGATCCAAATATGTGAAAATCCGATCGTAGCCATAATACGGTTCAAACGAAGCTGTTCTCAACTGCGTCATTCTAAGCTGCATTTTTTCAGGGGCAATGTTTAGAAAAATAATTTAAACTAACAGAAAAAGTACTCTCAGTGACATGAATAATTTTATTAATGGGCTGAGTGTTGTATTATGTTGGCAGGCTATCGCACATCAACTGCAAAGCAGCTACGGGTCCCGCAGTAGAACTGAAATAACCAATACACCGACGAAATATGGAAACGTTAAAAATGTAACAGTCATAATGTTATCTTCAGACGATGAGAAACAAAGGCTAGCGAAGGCGTGTAAACATAAAAAAAAAGCCATGGGAAAAGTACCTCTTAGAAACGAGATTGCTATATTTGCTAATGCTGTCTTTATAGGTACCACTTATCATGAAATACAGGGGCGAAAATTTTGCTGGTAAAATATCTGCGAGACCCACTAGTGATATAGTGTCTAGATATGTTGTGCGTGTACAGGGTGACTTAGGGCGCGGGTAAGCCTACGTAAAAGTTGCATTGTCACGCAAATTTGTATCTGATTGGACATTGCTATGCCACTAAAAAGAATATCTAAGGTTTGAGTCGTTTCTGGCAGTTTGTACGTTGTAACAAGCAGCAATAGCCAAAGTTTGGGAATATGTACCTCCTACTTTTGAGTTAGTTTAAAGTTGCAATAATGCATAGCTTTAGCGTGACTTTCAAGCGCTATTAGTTGTAGTCACTGCAGCGTGACGGCCGAACCAAAAAGTTAAGTGGCTGAGCAATTATTACGATAGTGTGCCCACACTATTAGGGATGGACTTGCTACGAGTTGGAACACCGAAGCGCTTCACGTTCTTAGAAAAGATGTTTCTGTGCGCATGATAACGGTTGAATCTATTAAGATACATCGATTGCAAAATCTATGTACAGTTATGAATTGAAACTCAATAGTAATTCAAAGACAGAGTCTAAAGTGAGCACATGGCTCTCGCTGTAATGGAATAACTGCCGCGGCTCGGAGTTTAAGCAGTTTTTTGAAGATAATATTAGATAAGTCGAAGCTGCATACACAGCAGCGCAAGGGGAAGGATAGGGAGCAGCGTTGCCATGTTTCGACTGTCGTGTGCAGCGCACTTGAGGTTTGGCGTAGTTCGTTAGGATCAAAGACCAGGTGCTATTTATCGGTATTTTAGGCTGAGAAGCTGCATTAGGTCGAACTAAAGCGAATTATAGTAGCGTAGGTTAAGATTGTTCATTATAAAAGGTGAGAACATTAAGTAACGGACCGTGGAATTTCCACGGGTCCCGCTAATTATTATTAAATTGGTAACTGCTTAGGCGATCTCACAGAGGAAAGGGGAGACATACAATATATTCAAAGAAACGTGGAATCCACGCACGAGAATGTTCTTACACAAGATCAACGTTCATGGTAGCAGCACTTCAGGAAAGAAAAGGAAGAACAGAGGAAAGTAACATCAGTATGAAAGCGGGAGGAAGCAAAGCGAGTACTAAAGACAGATGTATCTGAAGGCATAATTAATGACTAATGTAACACAATGGCTTACGTTTTCATACTTGCTCTGGTGTATACACATGCTTAGAATTACAAATACACTTAGCAGTAATCGGATGATTTGCCCAGAATACTCTAACATAAGACTGTCGTTTGAATGGGTCTTGTCTCCCACTGCTCTGGGAAGAAAACCACAGCCCTGCAAGCGGTTACACACGATAGTCAAATGAACGCGTTTCTTCAGTCATCGTGAACACAGCTGCATGCCTACCAAAAAACGCAATAAAATTTAGCCGTCAAGTTAGTCTGTTCACTAAATGTCACTATTTAACTGCTTTCTTGGCTATCCCAGATATAAAAAAAAAACGTAAACCAGTTATTAAGGCGATCGAAAATATTGTTAGGGTAGTAAACTTGAGCAAAGCTTTTTAAATTTATGCTGGACTTTAACTCAAGAACCGATTCGCTTTTTTTTTTTTTTTTGCGTGTGTGTGCTTAATGCCGAGGTCATAAAGGCATTCGCACGAGCAACTTGATCCGGGGATGGACAGCTCGCTCGTCATCCTGAAATATATGTAAATTCGATAGCATAGATACGGTAGCATGAACGAAGGGCGAGCTGCGCATCCTCGCATCAAATTGTTCGTGCGAATTTATAGTGTGGTCCCTGCATAATAAACAGAGCAGCACATTCGAACAAAGATATGAGGAAAGCCGTTCATTCGACCGTCGTGTGTCATTCGACCTTCATGGGAACTCGCCTTGATGCCGAAGCTGTTTAGGGAAAAGGAAAATGCTGTTTGTACTTTAATGGAGAGTAGCGATCTCGTGTCCAAAGCTGGGCGCCTGCGGCCATCTGTGCTGATTTTATTAAAAACGGTTTGCAGTTCTTTGTAGAAACTAATAATTTATACCGTTCTTCTAATTGGTGGCTAGAAATTTTGGATTGCAACTAGACCTACCAGTCTGCCATAGGAAAGACTGTCTTGAGTTGAGGCAGGTACTTTTTGTTGGGGCACGGGAAGGCGTGCTGGTTTAGGGATGGCACATTTTCTCAGCGCACCAAATGGCACCCAGCACGAGCATCTTCAACGGGTTACAACACAGAAATTTTATTATTGTATTTCGTAGACAATAGCTTCATAAATATCTCATTACCTGCATTTTTATTAAAAAACAAAAAATAAACGAAACTGATTTCTTTTAACGGCGTTTATGCAGAGTGTCGGAAACGTCAGCTCTGCAAAAGTCACAAAAAAGAATATTTGGTGTCGTATAAAACCCGCAGGTCCTAAGTTTACAATAATATAATGGTATAAAAATATTTCAGGGAAAGACAAAGCTCTTAATAATTAATGTCCGTTCATATCTTAGTTACAATCATCAGAATTTTTTTGTATGCAATTGACGCATGATATGTTGTAATCCATCCACTCTCGAACTTAAATTGACGAGTACATTTTTGTAATTCGAACTCTTCATATAAAATACAGATCATAATATTATCTTCATACATCCATAGTGCTTCTTCATGACCGATTCAATAACTATCTTTCTGAAGCTTATATTCCTGGGTAGACAGCAGTGGAAATTACGGTTAATGATTTTCTTTCAATAATGCGCTCTTTGGTCCAGCTAGTTTAAGTCCGGCAGCCAAGTACTGATATCGCCACTGTTATCGATTTATCGATAGAAACACCACGGCCTAAAATTGTACTTAAAGGTAAAGTTACTCAACAGCGCGCCCCAAATGGGAAATCCGCTACGCACTCATTCATGCTCCAGACAGATGCCCGCAAGGCTCAGAAGAGCGCACAGCTGCATACGACTACGGATTATCAGAGCTATGGAGTTAGAAACGGAAGGCATCTGCGACAACTGTGACCTCGCCCAATCGTGCCCATTTCTGGTTTGGGTTAGTACCTCTTCAATGGAGTATGAACGCAAGAAATGTTGACGCAGCAAGCACGAGTCGTAAAAACACCCCTGTCCGGTGGAGAGGTGATTTTAGGTTCTAGGAAAAGCAATACAGCACTCTAGCATCCTTTGCGATTATAATACCTTGATGATAATTATTCCACTTTATAACTCGATGTCTATATCAGTAATTCATGGGATATCACTCATAAATGTAGAGGTAAGTTGGGTATGTATTCGCTAGGCTTGTAGAACCGGCTCGTTGAAATTTATTGAGTGAGTCCTTTGATTGTCTGAGTATTGAGGCAGATTCACACTATCGTCTTTTGCTCCTCTTTCGTTGTAGCAATGTTCGAACGTGTCGTTCTTTCCTTGTAATCGTTACTGTACGACTAATTTTAGACGTACTATCAGTTGGCTGTTAGGGTAATAAGTGCTTCGAGTGCAGGTATGGACGTCACTTTATAGGTCTGCAGTGAACCAGAACTAAAAGCTGTACAGGTTCATGCTGTTTACAAAGAATCAATAAACTTTCAGACAAATTCCGGGCACTCAAAAAATAAATAAATAAGAAGAAAGAAGAAGACCATAATGTGAGTTTTTGTCCGAAGAAGCTGGCCCTTCCCTAAAGCATATCTGATTCTGAATGAACTGTCGATAAGGATTCGCGGTGAGCAACTAAATATTCAGTTCGATGGTGTGTTTCGTTTAGAGGACATGTTTGTTCAGTTCGATGGTGTGTTTCGTTTAGAGGACATGTTTGTTCAGTTCGATGGTGTGTTTCATTTAGAGGACATGTTTGTTCAGTTCGATGGTGTGTTTCGTTTAGAGGACATGTTTGTTCAGTTCGATGGTGTGTTTCGTTTAGAGGACATGTTTGTTCAGTTCGTTGGTGTGTTTCGTTTAGAGGACATGTTTGTTCTGTTTGATGGTGTGTTTCGTTTAGAGGCCATGTTTGTTCTGTTCGATGGTGTGTTTCGTTTAGAGGACATGTTTGTTCAGTTCGATGGTGTGTTTCGTTTAGAGGACATGTTTGTTCTGTTCGATGGTGTGTTTCGTTTGGGGGACATGTTTTTTTCTCTGTTAGATGATGTCTCTCGCTTGCAGGACATGTTTGGGCCGTGAACGTTACTTTTTCGACAGACAAATTTAACGTACACTACAAAGAATAATTGTCTCGAGACTTTATATTAAAATAATTTAATATACATTCGCGTGGCACATGCCCAAACATGCAGTGCAGTCGAGCAGTACACGGGGGCAAAATAGGTCAAGTCGAGGAAGTTGAGTTGGTAGATTGCAAAGACTTAAGAATATTTGAAATTGACAAGCATGGTGGCTCATAAATTTTCCTTGAGATGCGAAAAGTAATTTTGGAAAAGTTATGCGCTAGGTTCATCAGTGTTCGATTTAATTAAATGTTAAACTTTAATAACACAATGACTTGCTACTGTTAATATTTCTAAAATTAAAGTCGAAAATGTTTTTCTCTCGGGCTCTTATAAAAAATGCATAATATAGGCCACCGCAAATACAATTGCAGTGGGCCTTAAGTACGCTCTTATCGTTATCTTTGCCTTATCAGACAAATGTTGAAAATACCTTCAATAGGGGAAAGAGCCGTAGAGCGTTTCTGATTCTGAATGTCCTCATGTTGTGCGCTACATCGCAGTGCTATGTTGCTGTACATTGCCTCATGTACCTACCATGTTGCTGCGCACATTGCCTCTTGCACCTACTATGTTGCTGCACACATTGCATCACGCACCTACCATGTTGCTGCACACATTGCCTCACACACTTACAATATTGCTGCACACACATTGCCTCACACACTTGCATATTGCTGAGCACATTGCCTCACACACTTGCGCATTGCATGCTGCACACACATTGACTCACACTTGCCTATTGCTGCACACATTACCTCACACACTTGCATATTGCCTCACACACTTCCATAATGCTGTACATACCTTGCCTCACACACAATACTGCTACTTATATTGCCGCGCACGCACTTGCTGCGCTCCTGCCTTCATGTTCTCATATACAATCCCTGCTCATGAACAATGGTCTCACACATTTTTCTGGAATTTCTCTACAAATCACGGAGGTGACACACACACCCGCAGTAAATACCACACAATCTTTGCTAATGACATGGAGAGAACGGACTTTGTACTCTCCGATGGACTGCAGCCCGGCCAATAAGTGATGGCGGCCTAGCAGTGCAACATAACTGCCCTGCAGTCATCACTCATCACACTGCATTGGGCAGTTTCTGGACAGTAATTTACTTCACATTTCAGGGTGAAAGGGGGGGGGGAGGGACGTCAGATCTATTCCTCGCACTCACGTCGGTGCACTTGAAAAAGAATAGGCTGGTGGTGCACTTAGCCTAGCCTGCTTTAAACTCCCAACTCTGCCGCGTCTCCAATCGATGACAGGAAAAGCCAATCGTTGGGCTTTTGTAGCCTTGCTAAAGAAAAGCCTAAGGTACTACGTCTAGCGATGGAGCTCCTAATGACTAGTACTAAGGCTAATGAAACGAACAAGTGTCGGCAGGTAGTTGTCTGAACGTTTTGTTGAGCCCTCGGAAACACAGCCTTGAGTTGACCAAAGAGGTGAAAAAATGTGGGCCGTCAGTTCGGCTAACTAAGCAAGTGCCGTTAGTTAAATGTTGGGCATATCTTCTAACTTACAGGAAACTATATTTTAAGCGTCTTTACATGTGTGTGCTTTCGTAAAAAATAAACACATCAACGCACTCGGAGGTGGAGATGACGAAACTCGTTCTTTTTTTTGCTAAAGTGCTTAGAGGCCTTAACAGGGAAACCGGGAAATTGTCTCCGTTTCAGGAAGAATCTCAGTCTCGAGGTAACGGACTCTTAGAATACGATTGTTCCCTTACATTCATGAAACACTTCTGTTGACAAACACCATAGGTGAAACTGTGATGTTGTATAGCAGAATAGGGTTATTTCAGTTACTTTTTTTTTTGCTACACGTTTTTACTAGTCAATTAATATGGCGTCGGGTATTGCTACAATTCACGATAGAAGGCATTGTATTTAGTCTCCCTTTCAAGAATTTTTCAATTTCATGGGTCTCCTTTTCAGGAGTTTTCGTAGTTCCATTGGTCTCCCTTTCAAGAATTTTTTTCAGCTTGATAGGTCTCCCTTTCAGGAGTTGTCTCAGTTTTAGAGGTCTCCTTTTCGGAGTTTTCTTACTTTCAGGAAGCCCCCTTTCAGAACTTTTCTCAGTTTTAGCGGTCCCCCTTTCAGGAGTTTTCCAGTTTCGGAGGTTTCCCATTCTGGAGTTTTCTCAGTTTAAAAGTCTCCTTTTCGGAGTTTTCTCAGTTTTCGAGATATAACTTTCTGGAGTTTTATCTGGTCTGAAAAGATTTCGTTTGGTTTCTATTATAAATGAATTAATTCAACAAATATAATATCCGCAGTAAGTTTTTGTCAACATAACTCTTACTATTTCACCATGCTATTAATGAAATGGTTAAGTAATTCATAGGAATTCTATGTGCAGCGTTATTTAAGAATAAGTGTTATAGGATTAGGGCGCTCTCAATGGATAATTTAAATCGGTGAATAAATATTTCCCCTTTTAGTAAAGTCAGAAATATTACCTCATGCAGTAAAAGAGGACTAGGAGCCATATGTACGTTATTGCAGTTAAGTTACCGTTGTTTAATTCATTGTTACATTATCATATTTAATCATCGCAATAAATTCCACAAATACCACTACGATGACTGTTGTTGTCTGTGTCTTGATTTTCCTAAAATACTATGAAAAAACAAAAATTGCCTTTCAAGTACACAGGAACGCACATTGCAAGAAGCTCAAAGCTGCTCTGCTATCTGGGCAAAACAAAAATTGCCTTTCAAGTACACAGCAACGCACATTGCAAGAAGCCCAAAGCTGCTCTGCTATCTGGGCAAAATAAAAATTGCCTTTCAAGTACACAGCAA
>LQNS02277098.1:157597-171604 GCA_001587735.2 Parhyale hawaiensis | reverse complement strand
ACCAGCCGCTCCTGATATAGCCAGCCAGCATACCAGTGGTCCCTGATACATCCATCATACCAGCCGCTCCTGATATAGCCAGCCAGCATACCAGTGGTCCCTGATATATCCATCATACCAGCCGCTCCTGATACAGCCAGCCAGCCTACCAGTGGTCCCTGATATAGCCAGCCAGCATATCAGTGGTCCCTGATATAGCCAGCCAACATACCAGTGGTCCCTGATATAGCTAGCCAGCATACCAGTGGTCCCTGATATAGCCAGCCAACATACCAGTGGTCCCTGATATTGCCAGCATACCAGTGGTCCCTGATATTGCCAGCCAGCATACCAGTGGTCCCTGATATTGCCAGCATACCAGTGGTCCCTGATATTGCTAGCATACCAGTGGTGCCTGATATAGCCAGCATACCAGTGGTCACTGATATAGCCAGCCTGCATACCAGCGGCCCCTGATATAGCCAGCATACCCGTTGTCCCTGATATAGCCAGCAAACCCGTGGTCCCTGATATAGCCAGCATACCAGTCGTTCCTAATATAGCCAGCATACAAGTGGTCCCTGATATAGCCAGCCTGCATACCAGCGGCCACTGATATAGCCAGCATGCCAGTGGCCCCTGATATAGCCAGCATACCAGTGACCCCTGATATAGCCAGTATAAACGTGGTCCCTGATATAGCCAGCATGCCAGTGATTCCTAATATAGCCAGCATACCAGTGCTCCCTGATACAGCCAGCCTGCATACCAGCGGCCCCTGATACAGCCAGCTGCATACCAGCGGCCACTGATATATCCAGCATACCAGTGGCCCCTGATATAGCCAGCATACCAGTGGCCCCTGATATAGCCAACATACCACTGGCCCCTGATATAGCCAGCATACCCGTGGTCCCTGATACAGCCAGGCTGCATACCAGCGGCCACTGATATAGCCAGCATACCAGTGGCCCCTGATATAGCCAGCATACCAGTGGCCCCTGATATAGCCAGCATACCAGTGGCCCCTGATATAGCCAACATACCACTGGCCCCTGATATAGCCAGCATACCCGTGGCCCCTGATATAGCCAGCATACCAGTGGCCCCTGATATAGCCAACATACCACTGGCCCCTGATATAGCCAGCATACCCGTGGTCCCTGATATAGCCAGCATACCAGTGATCCCTGATGTAGCCAGCATACCAGTTGTCCCAAATATAGTATCGCGACAATACGTGTGGACAATACTCTCCCCCTCCCGGGTAAGTACTCTTCTATGCGAATAAATGCTGCCGAAGACAACTACCTCCTGGGACAATTACCCTTTAGGACCCTCATCCCCTTCGACAATAATCTTCCTCCATAATAACCTCCTCGGCTGACAAACTAATGCAACTATATATATGCAGTATAGTCCTCTTCCAAATTAGTGAACATAACAAATACTAACTATGCCAAAACATTATAATAGGGTAGTTATTTAAGTTAATTTTAAGTTACATTAGGTGCGGTTAGGTTAAGCATTATGGTGAGGAGAGATAACCTTTGTGACGTTTAGGTTAGAAAAGGTTAACTGGATTATGTTAGATTAAGTTCATTTACAGAAATTTAGGATAGCTTAGGTTAGGTTGGGTTGGGATGGGATGGGGCAGCCTCAGCTGCCTGACCCGTTAGATTAGACTAGGTTATGTTAGTCTAGGCTAGGCTTCGTTAGGATACTAGGTTAAGTTTATTTTCCCGGCTAGAATAAGATAGATTGGGAAAAGTTTTATTAATTCGTGTTAGGCTAGTTTGAATCAGGTTGGTTTTGCTACCCATAAAATTTGTCAACGATGCATTAATCAATATTTTTCAAGTGCAACTTATCTAATTCAATCCTGTTTCTTCAACGTTCTGTCTAATCATAGTACTGTGAAGGGAAAATTGGATGGGTAATGTGACTAGAGCAGTATCACACTTTAAGGTATACGTAAGGTGTTACTGCACTAGTCATATTAGCCCTCCAATTATGAGTGGGTAATAATGCAAGGAGGTAATGTCCTGTAGGGTGATTGTCCGCGGGACGTAATTGTCCACTGCGGCAGATAATTGTCCTAGACGCTTCATATCGGCATACCAGTGGTGCCAATTATATCCAGCATATGTACCAGTCGTTCCTAATACAGCTAGTATACCAATTATTTCTGATTATGTCCTGCATGCACCACTGGTCTTAATTCCACTAAACACCATGTGGGTCCGCAATATCTCCAGCCGACCGTCGGTCCCGAATATATCCAAAAAACTGCTAGTCATGAGTATATGCAGGAAGACAATGTTCCTAAATTTATTCAAGAGACCAGCAGTCCTAACCACGTCCAGCAGACCGTTTTTCCCAAATACACTCAAGAGGCCCATGGTCCCAAATTTATTCAAGAGGCCAGTAGTCCTAGCCACATCCAGCAGACCATCTGTCCCAAATACACTCAAAAAGCCGATGGTCCAGATTCCACTCAAGAGGCTGGTGACCCCTTCATATCTCAAGGGCCAAATTCCTGAAGTTCAATGGTCAGAGTTCTTGAAAAATTACTTAAACACTACATGTGCCCTCAACCTCTCTTCCACGAACTCCCCTCAGTCAAAACTAAAAGCTCAAGGCACTAGCTTAAGATCGATTTAAGTTTGGTTATGTTCTCAGAAAAGCATCAACTTTTTTGTCTTCAAAAAGATAGTCCAAATATTTTTACTAAGATTGCCGCCTGCATAAGGTACTACGAACTATAGCGTTCCGTATTTGAGTAACCATTATCACCCCGTGTCAAGTTATGACCTGTACTCAATTGCCCTTGCATATACCGTCAGGACAAATGATATGACCAATCGACCATCTCATTAAACTCAAAAGCTCTTACCTTAAAGGCACTAAGTTCTATCAATCCATTTATGGGATATCAGCTTTGACCTCTACAGTGTGTTATGGGAAGGGCATTGCTATGCCAGTGAGATGACTTTCAGCTGCAGTGCCAGTGTGGCGCTCGTGTTTTAAGTGAGAATTTAATAATGATGGCTGGAGTCCAGGCCGGCGTCTAAGTGCATTTCACTGGATCAAGGGAAAGGTCACAGCAACGCAGACTGTTTTCTTGGAAGAACTACGAAAAAATCCATATCAGTTAATGGGGACAGAAAATAATAATCACTTGCGTATCACCATGAACTGAACTTTTGAAGAACATGAAATATCAGATTAGTACAAGAGTAATGTCCGATTGCAGAACAATTGCTTCAGATGAACATGACATTCGTCATGGATGATGAACAGGCAGCGCCATGACTACTTCATAACACTATAATTTTTTATATTAAGCTGATGCACCAACGTCTAAATATTATGTCAAAGTTAGACGGCAGTGGTTAAATTTTCAAAGATATAACGTGATAAAAAACGTGCCAGTAGTTCTTCTTTATTTCTATCGCCATAGGTCATCTGGCAACTGTTAATCTATCATTTATATCCCCGTATGTAATTTTCAAACCGGCATGACCAGAAGACTTGAGGTTATTGCAGACCAACGTGACTAAAATGGTTGCCATAATTCAAAGACTTGATTGTAATGAATTAATAGAACAAGAATTGCAGGTAAGGTAAAAATTCAATGTTGCCTGGTTCCCATAATTTTTATTATCAAATTGACGCCCGCAGAGAGGAACAAAAAATCAGGATTTACTGCTAGCAAAGAATTAATTATTGGCTGTTAATACTCATAAATTTATACCCTTGAATTAGTATTGATGTATCTACCACTAGTGTTCATGATGGCGTGAAGAAGGTTAAGATAGAAAACTAAAGCAATGCATTTTTAGCGTTGTTCATAATATATTTTCATTTCATTTTATTATTCTACTATATTATTAGCATATGACAGTGTTGTTAGGGTGGTACAACACCAGTACCTCTGACCCGAAAAAACACATGATACCGCTATGATAACCTATAAATTTAGCATGAAGTCGCGGGTGAAGTTACGAGCAATTAGAAAGATAAATGTGATGTTACGATGACGTAACATGTTTAATAGTTCCGATGACGTAACATGTATAATAGTTCCGATGACGTAACATGTATAATAGTTACGATGACGTAACATGTATAATAGTTCCGAGAAGAAGTATCGTTTTTATACTGGCCAAATTTCGTTGCTCCATAATGCTGATTTCAGTAAAATTATGATGATCGTGGATTTGACCTTCAAAGAAATATACACTTTTACCTTATAAGGAAAAATTATAAACAGATGTGTGACCGATCAGGATTACACTTATCTTCCAAGAGGCAAAGATTAACAGTAACATTATCCGAAAAGCTATTGAGCGAATCTTCATGAAAATTGCAGGAATTGTTACAAATGTTAACAGGAACAAATGACCAAATATTGGTGATGATCCCTTAGTGTGTTGGACTATAATTATACAGTATGTTGGTTGTAGTGTTTGTTAGAACATAACTGAAAAAGTTGTGGACAGAATTTCAAGAGCATTGATAGAACTGTTGTTAATCTCAATACGCACAAGACATACCCAAATTTTGATGGCGATGAAAAAGAAATCTTGGTTTCAGTGCCAATTTGAATTTTTCGCTATCATGGTCTTAATTGGCAGATGTTTGCTCTTTCAGTGTGATTTTCTAATTTATTATTATTATTACCTCAGCCAGGGAGGTTATATCTTTGTCGGAGTCTATCTCATCTGGCTGTTTTTGTCTATCTGTCGCCAAGATAATTCAAAAAGTTCTGGTTGGATCTATATGAAATTTACAGGTAAAGGTCAATCACATAAGAGTTCGTACCTGGGGTGGAGCTCCCCCTTCTCTGAGCAGTATACGAAACATAATCCGCAGCTGTTTAGTAGCCTTTCTCGGTTACTTTTTCTTCCCAGAGAAAAGAATGACCGGTTTACTGCTAGATTCTTTCTAGGTACTTTTCTACTTTTCTTCATTGATATTCCATTTCTGGGTTTGGATAGCAAGAAGCTTCTACATATTTTAGACAACTTCTCCTTTTGTCTTAAGGGCTTTTTTCTCCTTTTTAGTAATAGAAGTAAGCTGATTTTATTAACATCGAATCTTTACAAATTTAACGATCTCTGAGATAACTGCTGTTCTTGTTGCACACAGAGTACAAACAACCTTTTTCATGCCAAGTAATAAACAAGTACTTTCCACAAACAGCTTGCATCCAGAGTCTTACCGTTTTATATGTTTTCCTGCAGTACTTGCCTTGAATTTTTAGGATCACAAAGTACTTGGGCTACTGCAACCGGAAAATAGTAACTGTAACCGGAAATGCGGTCATAGGAGCTCCGTCTATTGACGAGCGAATTGTGAGCTTAACAATCAAGAAATTTGCGTTAATTGTAATTTCGTGGAAGGAAGCTAGAAGTAAGTCAACTTACTTACATTGGGTAACGGAGTTTATTCGTTGGTCGTTTGTATAATTCTTGTTTTTTCTTTATTCGAACCCACGTCACAGCTTTTAGGGTTGTGATCTCGACACAATTTGCGAGCAGCGAGGTTCTTGGTGTAGTACCATTAACAAAAAAAAAAGCTGTGCTTACCAATCACTGCGTATCCTTGGTGATAGAATTTATCTTAAAAATCTGGCAGTGATTTGTGTTTCCTCCTTTAATTTGCCCTTGAGGCTTGAAACTAAGTTTTGCTAACATAATTTCCTTTAATGATTTTGCATTTGTCCCTGTTGATTGAATTTGCCCTTAACATTGGCACACAAGTTTCAATTTGTCTATTCCTGATATTCTTTATACATTTTTCTCTAGCTGGGTTCCAATCCGTGAAACGGCGTGACAATGAGTGGTAGTAACATTACAACAGCATTATCGTTTATTCATTCAGCACAGAAAGAGCTCGACGATGTACCCTCTATCCCGTTATTTTAATATAACACTTGTTTTGTTATGTTGCTTGCTTGCCTGCGTGCTTGCCCCTCCGTCCCTACGTGAGAGATTAGGTAGGGGAAAATTCATCTGCTTAAAAGTTAGCGACCCGCTGTCTTGCCAATTTGTTTATTGAGAGATTGAAGACAACTAAAGTACCGTTACGCGGTATCATTGATACAAGATTGAACTATTAGTGCGAGTATTTTTTTCTGAGTTCATGATTGGCTTACTGAGTAGACCAACGGAAGAAACGAGAAAAACATCCACGTTGGTGGAACTATGAAGAAGAATGAAAGAGAAGCAGGCTTCGTGGGCATTATGAGGCTTTTTTACTGAATTTGTTCGCTATTTTTTTTTAAGGTTGATATACAAAAAAAATAAAAAAATACCATAGGATGCCGATCCACTGAAATTGAAGGTTGGAACGAGTTTCACCCTTTCATCAGTATGCCATTGATAGCGTTGCAAATTTGAACATGTTTATTAATTTAGATTGATTATTTTATAAACCTTAAGGCTGATACACACGCTAATAAAACATGTTTTCTCAATTAATCATCAGAAAGCTCTGTTAAGCGCTCGCAAGCACAATTTTGAGTTCATATAAAAATACAAAAAAATACTAGCAAGTGTAGCTAGTTACGTTTCTGACATCTTTTCAACAAACTTTTAGAGAACTATAGCTCACGGTTCTTTTACCAGTTTGTACTACTTATATGGACTAAGCAACGCACTGGGACGCAAAAATGACGAAATTCGTTCGTTAAACTAGCGTGTCACCCCCGATTAATCCTATTCACGCTCTTAATTCAACTGGAGAAATTCAAAGCTTAATTTTAAATAGGAAACAACAAAACAGTAAAATTGTTTCTCTTTCGTTGATATCGGCACATCGATTAGCTATCACTGCCCAATTAGTGCACAACGCTGATGTGCTGGAGCTCCAGAGAGACACGGACTTCCAGAAGCAGTTTGTGTTGCGCCTCAGCCGGTGTTGCTGTCGAGCCGCGCGCATGGACTTGGGCGCTAGGGTAAAGGCCGGGCCACACTTCAGGTTTTTCGAAAGCAACCATCCATCCACTCGTCTGCACGTTTTGTAGCGTCGCTGCAAGCATAACTTTGTGTACGCCCCAAGAAGCTATTTTAAATGTTAGCTGTGTGATGAGTTACTTCGGCAAGTGTCACAAAGCAAAGTACAAATTTCTTTTCAAATTTGGAGTGATAGAAAACTCAAAAAACGGTATCTACTTTTCTGCAGTTTTGCGGCGCAGTAACAAACTTGGACGAGTGGATGAGTGAGTGAACGTGTTGAAAAGACAACGTGCAGATCGGCCATAAGGGCGAGTTCGCACGTAGCTCGTATAAACGCATTCGCTCATCCATTCGTCCGAATGCTTAACTGTGCCCCTGAAATAGGAAAAAAGTGTACAGTTTTCACAATTTAATTTCGCTCCAAATTCGAAAGAGATATCCGTAACTTGCCTAGCGACACTTGCAGAGGAAACTGATTTGAAGGCCAACATTTTAATAAATTTTTGTGGCGTACACAAATTGTGCTGACAATAACGCTACAAAAATTTCGGGCGAATGGATGAGTGAATGCGTTGATGTGAATGACGTGTGAACTTGCCCTAAGGCGCGTGATATTCACAACTCTGATCGGGTCACAGTGGCCGGTAAACGCGTGCATTGGCAAAAATTTAAGTTAATAAACGTGCTGTATTTGTGAGTTGGTACCGTGTGTTGCACAATGATACCTTGATCCAGGAGGCACGGTAGCCGCTGGTCTTCTTTATTCCTAAGAAAGAAAAGAAGAAGGAAAAAAAAAACGCGTGGCTGGGAAGTGTCTAGTTCATTAGGTTACTGCTGGTGCATATTTTACGGTACAATACAGATTATTAAAGTTACTTTCGACAGATCTAGCAATGCAGTATGATGAGTGCTCAACATTACGTCGTCCCAGCATAAACCGTTACCTTTTCAATGCTACTAAGTATAATAAGATATATTCTTGTTTTTGTCTGGAGAGTAATGCAACCAAAATACTGCCATAAGACAACTGAAACCTGTCCCCCTTCAAACTTCCATCGGATGATTCGATCATCGTTTTATTCACCCGGATTCGAAAGAGCGTAACATCGGTACCGAGAAACTTGGAAATTCGTTTGAAAAAAATAAGCCACTGGTTCGCTAATAGGGTAATATTAAGGTTTATTTATGCTTCTCAAAAACAGCTGTTTTGGAAACTTAAACCAGACTTTAAGTGAATATTTGGAGAAAATGTTAGCCCTTTCCGAGACATTTATACTTGTGACATTTATTTATTATTCGCATTGTTTTTTAAACAGCCTCAATATGAAGCATCATTAGCATATTTAACCCTGGATGATAGAATTTGCATCATAAGCACTATTTTCGTTCATCGACAAAGTATGCATTAATTATGCATGTTCTGAACTTGTTTTCTGCCCTCCTCGTTGTTTCACAGTCTTTTCACTGAGTATCAATGTCCGTCATTAGTAACAGAATTAATCGCGTTGACGTGGCGTAAAACATTGGCATACTTCGGCGTCACCGCCAGCATGTAATTTCAAAATTATATAATTCGCCCCATCGAATCAGAACACGTTTTGACGTTATCTCCAAGTGCGTTTGATTTGTTTGGGCATGAGAGCCTTGACGAGCAGCGTCTGAATCCGTTTTCACAGAGTAGAATTTTTTCTCAGGTTGCTCAAAGCAGTTACTCATTCCACTTATTCAACTCTGAATCTAGAATAAGGGCTTACCTTCGTATCTGAGGGTGCGCCCCATTGGACGGCGATTTTATGACTTTGAGGCTTCACTCCTCCGCAACGTCAAACTCGTGCACTGGCTTTAACTCGTCAAAGTGCTTTTCAGGCGCTGATCTCCAATTATTTGTTCCTTGAGATTTCTAAATTCTCAATCACATTTTGTAAAATAGAATTTTCAGGTCGTTCAAGGTAATAGAGTACCTTCGAAAAAATGCAATATAATATGACAAAGTGGCGAAACCAAAGCTCCTGCTTCAGGATCCGGATAACTGAAGCCTCGAAGCCCTGAAATTTATGGCTTATCAAGCGCGCCAGACCCGTGTGAATGAGACGCAACTGTGCGTAATTTGAAAAATTCTGAGTGAGAAATCAGAGACTATGAGAAACTTTTTCAGGCGCATTCGACTGAGTCGTCAAAGTCGATCTAATCCAAACCCACTGAACTGAACTTAAACAGAGATTCAGGCAGGTGCGTTGGCTTCGACCAGTTGAATTGAGCTTCAGGCATTGACCGTTAATCGGTTACTTGAGAGATTTTCAAAAATTCATTATTGCTCCTTAAAATGGAATTTTCATCTGGCTCAGGGTAATCGGATTGCTTTTAACAGTTAAGCACAGATTCATACTTTTTCGCATGCGAAATACATGGAACCTAGATGTCTTTTATTTTAATCGATTAGATTAATAGTTGCAAATATAAATCTTCTCTCTGGAATTTTGGAAGAATCAAAAACCACAGGAAACCACACAAGTTTGCGCTGCATATTTTACGCAAAATATTGCCGTCACATTCGCTAGAGAATTCATCTAGAAGTTAAATAATCTAGATGCCCGTGCCAGCTGAAGCTGAGAAGCGGAAACATAACCGGGTTAAGTTAGGTCTATGCTGATAGCGCAGAGGAATGTCATTACTGTGAATCCTATCTCTATTTAACCTCCTGAAGCATCGCTGAATGAATTCGCCCAGCCAGATTCAAATGCTATAGTGCGTTCTAAAGCAGAAAGCTACATGTGAATAACAACCATGTCGTATAGGGTTGAGCAGAACACAAGTCAAAATTACTCAAAATTTCAATCCACTCTAAATTAAAAATATATATATCTAGAACTTTACTAGTGACCCTAGCTCAGTAGACTGACTTGACGGCTAACATTGTAGCACTAGTGACCCTAGCTCAGTAGACTGACTTGACGGCTAACATTGCAACACCCTTTGTTATAGACACACTTTTGTTTTCGAAAGCTCAACAAGACAGCCGGCGATGGGCTGAGGAAGCTCGTTCAATTGATCACTGCGTGTGCAAACCCGCCTTTTATTGGTTTGTCGGCCTTTTGTAGGTTAGTTGGCGATTTTGTGGTCAAAACTGGCAACCTCTTTCCGTTGTGTTTCGTACAAGACACTCTTGACGGAAATGGAGATACCAGGTATCGCGATATGCAGCATCAGAAATCGGAATTTGCCTTTCGTGTGACAGAATAAGCCAAAAGTGGCGATTTTTCAAATAACTCAAACGAAGCAATTTAACACCACAAATCATTCACTCCTAAACACAGTCGACTTCTGAACCATTATTTTGGTTGCATTACGAACGTGCTAGTTCCTCGTATCAAACGGCCGTTCCTTCTTAATTAAAGTATCGGAATATCAAGCATTTATCCTACCTCTTTTACATAAAGTGGAGCATATAGCATAACGTAATATCATTCTTGACTTGCTTCTTTGCTGCATGATACCATCGTTGCAAAAATGTTCATACTATAAAGCCTCGAGTGTCAGCTACCCATGACGTTTAGATATAATGCTAGTCTCTCAGGAAGTCAAATTTACATCAAGCGTCTTAGGCTGCAATAAGATGTTACTGGAACTAAGTTTTGGCAGTTGAAAACCCTGTTTGGGTATAAAGTTTTTTCAAGCAATTCTTCTTCTTCCAGCTCACAATACACAAATTGAGTACAAGATGAAAAAAGAGAAAATATAGATATTCCTGAGAAGAAAAATAAGAAAAACTGTTAAAAACGAGATGTTTCTTGAAAATAAAGCTTGTACAATGGCAGTTTTTATTAAGGCGGTCTTTTACGCCGTACAAAAATAAGCGCTTCAAAAACTATAATGGCTACTTTACGCCTTAAGAAATGTTACAAATATATCAGTTACGAATACTTAGCTACCATTTGAACATGTGTCGATCACATATATGTAAAGACATGAAGACTCATGATAGTCAGTAACTGTTTTCTGCTAATCAATAATTTACTTTAGTGATCCTTCGGATGCAATTCGTTGTCTCTGATTAATACATATTCTATAGGGACTATAGACTATTTGGAGTGACTGCACAGATTTTAGCATTGTTTATTTTTGAATCGTAATTGTTCACACAATATCTGTAACACATTCCGGCCTTGAGGCCATTACGTGGTGGTGTTGAGAAATCTTTACGCAAATATCGACCGTGTACTTATGCGATTATAAATTACGTTCAATAATGTGTATTTTGCATATATACAAGCATGTCACGAAGCCAGACCGCAATTTTGATTTTTTTCTGATTTACCTACTATATTATATTCACACTAAACGTGCTGTGAGAATACCTTTATATCTATATATTATTGGAAATTGCATCAGTCCCTTCATTGAAGAATTTTTTTAATAGTTGTATTTCAAGGTTTTCGGTAAAATGTTCTTTACTAAAGCTTGAAAAAATTCCCAAGTGGCTATAACTTCTAACGGCTTCGTTCACCTATAACAGCCATTTTCAGCATACGCGTATGTGCCATCTTTATCTGGAATTCTTTCTTTTCACTGTTGCGGGATAGTCTAATCCTCTGAACGATCGATCGCGCGTTAGACTATTACTTATGGATATTGGTGAGAATCATTCAATGTATTATACTGTGTATATAAACCGGCAAGAAATGATTAACATATGGTGCGAATAAGTTCTTCACTAAGCAAAAGTGAATCCTATTGAAAACATTCTTGAATTTAACATTTGAAAATTACTGAATCAATAACAGGCAATACTGGTAAAGATACTAAGAAGTGATTACGAGAACATGAAGTTCCGGTATAGACCAACTCACTGGCTTCTCTCCCAACTGCTGATGGCCACTTCCTGTGCGGCCCAACTGCCACACTTCAAGAAGTTGGTTGACCAGAGAATTCCAGCATCCAACGTCACTGAAGTTGTTACCACAGCCACTTCTTGTGAGTTTCTTATTTGTTATTGTCTCTTTATGTGGATCAGATTTCTCTATTTCATTGGTCTTCTGATGAAAAGAAAAAATGAATAAAGTCATCCTCTCCTAAAATTTATGTACCCCAGAAATTAGAAGAGCCTGCCTTTACTCTTTAGAAATATACATTTTCCAGAAGTTGCTTGTCTCAGAATTCACAGGCTCCCCAGAGTAGCGGTTCACAACCTTTTCTAAGCCTACCACACCTAAGACAAACTTTAAAGATCATCTTGCATCCCTTCAAAAGCACAGCTCATCTAATCTAATGGAAAAGACGGATATTGACACAAAATTTTTGAACAAATTTATGTATCCAACTTTATCTATCCAAGGTCTCACATTCCTCAGATGTCACCTACCACCAATTGGGGTCCGAGTACGCCTAGGTGTGAACCCTTGTGCTAGAGGTGAGGCGAAAGAAAAATTTAAGTGGCGGTTAACTAATCATATGATAGTTATCAGGTGAAGCAAGGTAGAAGGATCATGGTTACTGCGCGTCTTGTTTCACCTGATCACTGGTCTTGCTGGCCTCTTCCTAACTTTTTCTTTCTTCTAGGCTCTAGAGAGGCGGTACATTTTGTGACAGGTAAATTCTAGGTAATGTAAATTCCAAGAGCTCTAAATTGAGGCATCTGTAGTATCTGGAACATATAAATTCTAGGATAAATGAATTGAGGTCTCCGTAAATGCAGGAAACGATAAATTTTGAAACCGGTAACTTCCAGGACTGGTAACTCCTGGGACCAGTAACTTTTGGAACCGGTAGCTTCCGAGGTAAAGTTAAGTCAACTTTGACTGTACCCTTCACTGGGTAACCCACACCCACTGGCTCGCGCTACAGATATAGGCCAACTGACCCCAGAGGAGTAAGTAGCGCAGCAGCCAACGACGGGTCGCTAAGAACTATGGCTCCAAAACGGAAAATTCAAATTCCGGAGCCTTCCTCCCCACCCTCCCAGTTCTGGTCAGGCAGGTGCCCCTACCCAGCTCCGAATACCAAGCAATTGCCTACTCAGCCACAAAGATCTCTCGACAGTCGTGTCACTAGTACTCGTGACCTCTAGCACGGAAGTCAGGCACACATGCAAGGCATGCTGCTGTTCTGGCTAACTTTTGGAACTGGTAACTTCCAGGAGCAGTAACTCTTGGGACTAGTAACTTCTGGAACGGTAACTTCTGGAATCGGTAACTACTGGAACTGTTAACTTTTGGTACCGGTTACTTTGGGATCGGTAACCTCTGGGACTAGTGATTTCTGGAATCGGTACGTACTGGGATTGTTAGGACCGAAAGCTTTGGGATCGGCAACTTCTGGGACTGGTAACTTCTTGGACCGGTAATATCTGGAATCGTTAACTACTGGGATTATTAACTTTTGGAACCAGTAACTATGGTATCGGTTATTTCTGGGACTGGTAACTTCTGGGACCGGTAACATCTTAGACCAGTCAATTCTGAGATCTTTAAATTCCGAGGCGTGTAAATTCTGAGATCAAGGAATTATTGTAGCACCTGTATATCCTGGGGCAATTAAATACTAGGGATGTTGTAAATTTCAGGAGAGATAAATTCTGTTAACGGTAGGATATGTACGTAAAGATCTATAAATCCCAGAAATGTTAAATTATTGACTTTCTCAATTTTTCAAAAGGTAAACTATGGGTAAGGTAAATTCTGGGAACTAAGATTAGAAAATTCTGAGAACAGTACATTCTAGGAACGGTAAATTCAAGTAGATTCAAATTTACGTATCATTACGGTATCTATGAATATTGAGAAAAGTAATTTCTTTGGAAAGTTAACTTTCAGCACAAGAGAATAATTCCAGACCACTAAATTGTGGTGGAGGCAAACTTTGAGACTTTTGACTTATAAGGCCAATATATTCGGGAAGCAGTACATTGCAGGGCCTTTAAGTTTTTTAGATCAATAAAGTATTGCAGCGATAATTTCAGACGAATAAATTCTGGAAACGGTATGCTATAACTTGATAAATTCTAGGAACGGTAACACCTGGGACCTGCAAATACACTTACGGCTCTGCCTTAATATGTTTGCCAGAC
>LQNS02277098.1:129775-157022 GCA_001587735.2 Parhyale hawaiensis | reverse complement strand
CGTGGTAATCTCTAGGTCCCCAGATCGAGTCCTGGCTCGATGCTTTGTATTTATATGCATATATTTCTACATATATATAAATATGTATGTTATAGTGTATCCTTTCAAATTTCTCAATAATTATATTTATTTTATACTGAGGCCTGTAACGTAACCAAATCTTTCCCACCCGAGGCCACTGTTTCATCGAGTGTCGCGTGCGACTCTCCTGCCTGGGGGCGACATATGGCCCCCTGTATGCCTCCCTACCATCCGCGGACCCCGCTTGGGTCGTGGGGACTACGGACATCTGTCACAGGACCTCCATCGAGCACGCACCCTACCACCTCGAGGCTGCTGCCGGCTACTTGACTACCATCGAGTACGGACCGAGTAAGTTTTCCAGTAGCTTCAGGTAACTACCATCGAGTACGGACCGAGTGAGTTGTCCAGTAGCTTCAGGTAACTACCATCGAGTACGGACCGAGTAAGTTGTCCAGTAGCTTCAGGTAACTACCATCGATTACGGACCGAGTAAGTTGTCCAGTAGCTTCAGGTAACTACCATTGAGTACGGCGCAAGTAAGTTTTCCATTAGCCTTCGATGCCACTAGAAACAATCGAAAATTGCTTGGGTGCTTCCACTGATGAAACTTCCGCGTTGATACTATCAAAATGAAAATTTAGCAGGTTTTCCAAATATTTCAACAAAAATGCCAGAAGCGATTTCCTTCATATTGATACCAACAGAACACTGCTGCACGCAGTCTTTGTCTAGAGAGAAGCAGCCTATACTCTTAAATTCCCTTTAAATTTATTGTAGCACCATTTTAAGACTATCAATTCGAAAGCGTTTGTGATCAATAGGATGGGGTGGGCTATAAGCTTCAATGTGGTATTTCGTTTTCCTTGTTTGTCTCAGCAGTAATTAAGTAATGTTATTCAGAGGTAAATTTTTTCTCCCTACGTTCATACTTGTATCAGAGACCGAATGCTTTGCAGAATTTGATTAAATGACAGGAAAAAGCGCGTAGTCTCAGCTTCTCTAGAGATTTCTGAACCGTTAACAGGGGCCCTTGCTAAACAGACTAACTTGACAACTAACATTTTAGCTAATTTATTGAGACACTCAAAGTTGTGTCTGCACACCATTAGCAACTTGTCAAATATCAAAGTAGGGCAGAACTCTAAAGTATGAGTAAGCCCTTGCTAAGGCGCACTCAGTCATTGAGTGAGAGTAACCCCGGTAACCCTTGCAGTATATTTGCCGCCAAAAGTTGTTTTTTCTAATTCAGCTGCCATTGCGGCTGACATTCTGGTAGTGATTTAGCACACTTTGCTTGGCTACACCTATTTCATCAATTTTCAACCTTTTCTTAGTGTACTATGTATGTATTGCAACCAAAAAAGATATCAAAAGACTTTAGGTAGCAAAGAAAAGTTATTATATTAAGTTATGATATATGCATTGTAAATAAAGTAAATTGCATTTCGTATTTGGCAGCACGTTACACACTTGCTTTCCTTATTCCGTTGTCATTTTTTTAAAAATAAATCATTCTCACTAGAAAAGTAATGTATCCCAGCAACAATCAGGGCAACCGCAGAAGCTAAAACTCGAGCAAAGGCGACTCAGGGTGGAACTAACGGAAATATTCAACACTTGGATGGCTACAACAACGTGCTCACAACAGGAATGTTTGTGAGAGACGTTAATATCGACTGCTAAAAAACGCCCAGAAATTCAAACATATCGCTCGAGTAATTAGCTACTCCAAGCTATAGAAGTTCTTCCAGTATTACACTACGAATATCTACAGAGAATAGTCTCCCCTCCATAGGCCAGATGATGTGCCTGCAAAAATCCTTAAGATGTGCAAGCTAAGCATCTCTTAACCCCTATACCTTATGTGGCAAAAATCAATAGATGAGGGAGTAATTTCACTCACCTACAAGCATGCGATTATTTCACCTATTCCTAAAGTTGGAAATAGCATGGATCCAGCGAACTATAGACCTGTCTCCCTTACCAGTCACTTAGTGAAGACGTTTGAAAGGGCCTTTAGGAAACACCTAGTACATCATTTAGAAAAAAATAACCTGCTTACATCAAATCAACATAGCTTTCGCAATAAACGTTCAACCACTTTGCAGCTGCTTGAGCATTATGACTCTATTCTTGACCTACTATGCCAAGGCAAAAGTGTGAACGTAATATATTTAGATTTTGCCAAAGCATTCGGTAAAGTAGACCATAGAATACTAGTACTACTACTACTACTCAAACTTTTCAACATGAGCATCAGTGAAAAATGTCCTAGATGGATCAAAGCTTTCCTGACAAACCGAACCCAAAGCGTAATTATAAGTAATAAAGTGTCCAAACGAAACCTGGTACTCAGTGGAGTCAGTCCCACAAGGCATCGTGCTTGGTCCAATACTCTTCCTCATCATGATAAATGATATGGGGCACCAATGTAAATTTACCGTTCCCTCATCGTTCGCTGACGACACACGGATATTAGCAGTGAGCAATCAATGGCAGTCGTACGGAATGTTCAACTAGATCTAACTAACATCTTTCACTGGACATCGGTTAACAACATGACCTTCAACGAATAAAAATTTGAACTTTACGTTACGGAAAAACTTCTCCTTTACTGAATCTACGTCCTACACGACGAGAGATGGGAGCGAAATCGAGAGAAAGCAAATTTTAAGGGATATTGGCGCGAAAATACAAGACAACGCCACTTTGAAGATCACGTGGCTCGATTTGTTACCATAAATAGGTAAAAAAAGGAGCAGATGGGTGTTTCGAACTTTCTCTTCCCGAAAGGCAGACACAGTGCTCACCTAATGGAAACAACTGATACTGCTATGGATTGAATACTGTTCACCTCTTTGGATGCCGAGCAAACGGAAAGACCTAGAGCGGCTCGAGGCTATCCAGAGATCGTTCACTGCAAAAATCCGGGGAATGAAACATTTAAGCTATTATGTAAGACTGGCTCAACTTCAAACGTATTCAATTCAAAGGAGATTTGAGCGCTTTACTATCATATATATTTTTAAAGTTCTAGAAGAATAACTGTCAACGTCAATAGGCGAATCCAGGCCAGACACTCAAACCGTATTGGTCTCACTTGTGAAGTGTGAATTCCGATCAAAACTGGTGGTGATGCAATAGCCACAAAGTATTATACTAGTTTCGTGGTCCGAGGGGCGAGATTAATCAACGAAAGGCCTCGTCACATTAGAAATGTCACCGGCACAGAGACTGCGAAATCTTAAAATTTACTGGATGCATGCTTACTGAAAGTGTCAGATAAACCTGCTGTAAGCGGCTACCTGAACTGTGGGGATAACTCGCTATTAGCCACCCCGCTGGTCAAACTCATAACGGCCAAAGCTTCAGAGGCCACTTCAATCCATTATCTTTCACGTCCCTACGCTCTTAACATCGCCGAGATCCTCTGATCTCTAGCAAATAAACTTTCCTTGCTATGTTATCTCCTTCTCTGAGTCTTTCTCTTTTTCCTCTTTTCATCAGATGTCTAAATGATTCTGATATAACGGCAATAGTTGATGGAAAGCAGGAGCGTAAGTTCCGGCCTATTGGCCGTCCATTGTGAGGTAGCTAATCACAAAATTAAGATAATTGTGAATTATAAGAGGACTGTCGTAAAACCCGATGACCCGTATTTTCTCTGCCGCCAGTCTGCGACTACCTGAATGGTTTCTTTGAACTGGGACCACTGCAGTGCATCTTGGTGTCGGATGGGACAGCCAACAAAGATAACGCGCAGGATGCTTGTGAGGCCATGAACGCTGGTCTGGTTACAATGGAAACAACCGAGAAGTTCAATGCTCTGCATACCTACTTGGTGGCAACAGGTACACCCTTGTACCGGCTGTGATATTGATAAGTATACTAGCACAACCAGTGATACGTCTTGTATGCAAGACCCTGATCTTCTTTAGAAAATCATCCCCTTTTTGCGTTGTAAGCTATCGTACATATATCAGACTTTTAAATTCAGACGAATGTGTTAAGTCACGCAAGAGTTGCATTTAACTTCATAGAGCCATAGCATTTATTCAGAAATATATATTCCTCGCAAAATACGTCGATAAAATGCTACATGCTAGACATTCTGCAACAGATTTCTATTTGATTTGGAGATGTCGACTTTTACAAAATCCTACAGTGTAGATGCGCGTTATCACATTAAAAAGTTTCTTATTGTTATTGCTTACTTTCTAAGGCACTTCATCTTTTATGCGCACTTTCCTGACCTGACATCTTCACTATTTCACTCTGCATCAAGATTTTCATTCGAGAAACGCGCTCTCTAGCTCTTGCTTTTTTTCTATTTTTGGTGTCGGGAGGCTCGATCAACTTATTCACACACACACATCTACGTACACACCTAAACACCCACACCCACACATCCATAATATCCACAAATAATACGGTACTTTTCTACATTGTCTACGAATTCATATTCTACTAATGCTCTTTTGCCAATTGTATCGACTTGTTTTACGCTTTTTTTGTCTCCAATATACATTATTGTTATTTAGACTCATCTCATTTTTCCCTCAGATCCAACAGACGGAGCTAAGATGTGGGTAGGCGTGTACAAGCACTTTCTTTTTGGCTGGAAGTGGCACGGAGACATGGATTTCAACGGCCCGTGGGGATCCGGCGAACCCACCGGTTGGTTCGGAGGAGACTGCGCGAACTTGAACCCCGCCAAGAACTGGCAGCACGACAACAACGGCTGTGGCGATGCCTTCCGATACGTGTGTCAGAAAAACAAACAGCTGTTCTCTGCTGATCTTGTGTAACTCCCTGGCTGACTCTGGCTATGCTTTGATATTGCAATTCTCAGCGGCACCGCATAGCACTAATTTCTTGTCTCAATCTCCTCTTTTCCACTTCCCCCTCCTCCTCAACCTGCTCTCAAGTCATTACAAGGACGATTTGATTTTATTTAAACACCACAATTTCCAAAACAAGCTTTTTGTCCTAACAACCCAAGCGGAAATCTGAGCCGTTCCAGTAACTGAAATCATAGGGCTGCTGCGGTAGCCAGAAATTCTGTCAGGATCTAAGCTCTTTCATTGTAATATAAAAGAAGTCCAAACCAAAACGTAAAACATTTCACCTTGAGTCGTTCAGAATAAAAGGTGGAGGAGGTGGAGAGAAAGGAAACCATTTTCGGTCACAAATAGGGTCGGCCTCAGCTCTAGCTAACGGACATAGCAAACCATAGTGACAATAATTTTTAGTAGCTGTTTTCTTTTGTCGAAGAATGTTATACACGACTCAGTGTTGCTGATAATAACGATAGAAAGAGACGAAGTCTGCAATTATAGAAAGAAAACAAACTGCGCCTATAATGGAGAATTGTCTACAGTAATAACTAATGGCAGTTTTGCACGCAAGGTGTTAATAGGTAATACAGCTTTTAATCACGATTATCTCTCTGATGTCATAAATAGTGGCCTGCAATTGAAATGATAGCCTATAGTTCGAACTATTTGTTTGTGATCTGCACTAGTGATTTGAAATTACGAGTAATAAGTTATAGTCTTTACTAGCAGCTAGTATTAAGGAACTTGGTCTGCAGCCATCGGTAGTAGGTTATGGTCTCTCGTAGTTATTTATATTATCTGCATTTCTTTTGTTGTAATTAGACAAAGCTGTCTGCTGTACGAGAGACTGTCCTCAGTGGTGACCCCAACTGGCGGCATGGCAATAATATTAAAGAATGTGGTGGATCTTAAAACAAATGCCGCTCTGAATTATTCACGTGAAACCATATAAAAAATGTGCGTACATCTTAGTACGCTTTTTGTCGGTCAGCAGAGGATTCGTAAAAACTACTCGCTCCTTACAGATTTAAATAGGAAAATTTCCCACTGCTCAGTGGTGGACGCCACGAGGCATCAGAAGTGTTGATTTGTACCCCTATGGCAACACTGAACATTCGGGTGCACAGAAACAATAGTTGACAAGTACAGTAAGGGAAACATGAAAAAAAAAACTCAGGAGAGAGAGTTACAAGACTGTGGACCCGCTTACACCAGGAGCTCCCAAAAGGAGCTTCTGGGAGGGGGGGGGGGAAGACCTTGGATCATACGCATGAAGTTCAACAGTTGAATTTGTGGCACAAATTCGAGTTTTTTATTATCAGACGAGTGATTAATTTCGTAGGGGCTGTGAGAACTCATCCAAAGTTTACCAGGGGTGTCAGATACATAAAAAAGTTGGAAACTGCTGGCTTAGAGTACAGCCTCATGGCGCTGGTACACCGTGACTGTTGGATGGTGGACTTGCATTGTTTAGGAATGGGACTACGAATCTGAGGGGGGAAAATGTAGTATTTTCACACCTGAACAATTGAAGAGAGCGTCTCGTACGTGCACAAGCCGGTGTTGTAGCCTCGCAGAAGACGGCAGGAATTGTTCCCTATATGATATCTCACAAAAATTAAATTGGTCGGAGGCAAATATTTAAAAATATTTAGCTAATTATTCTTATCACTGAAATGGCAATAACAGTGGAGTGTATGCAACCCCAGAATGCACGGTGTTCCGCTACGAAGAATCACCCAAATACATTCACGTCAGACTTGAACGTCTGTGTTTGAAAACGGCCAATCATGGATCCCGGCAGTTAATTCCACTGTAACACAGATCGGATATGAAACACAGACCGAAGGGCCGACTAAGGAAGGGGTTTTCAGCTTCAGCTCGAGTATTTCTCAAAAGATGTTTACGAGAAGGAGGAAGGCAACCAATGGCTAACTTATCGTGTAAAACATAGAAGCAAGCGACACCTCGCCTATGGGCGGTAGAATTATTCAGACTCAGTTTGCCTCGAGTTAACTTTTGATGAATAAGAGTAAGCAGTGATTCCTCTCTTCTCTTCAGTGTCTTGATGAGTTAATGCAGCAGGTCCCTACTCACGTATGCACGTGTGTTAATGGCGCTCTTAGCTCTATCTCTGCCTTATCATACAGAATTCAAAATTACCATAACGAGCCGAGCTCTAGCGACCCTGCACCCTTCATAGCGTCATCGTGGCACGCCGTGACAAGGGTATTGCTAAATTGTTTCACCCACTGCTTATGCTGCTGTACATAATGCCGTACACATTGCCCCACACCCTTGACATACTGCTCCACACATCGCTTCATGCACTTGCTATGTTGCTTCACGCACTGCCTCGCACACATGTCATGTTACCACACACAGTGACTGACACACTTGCCATATTGCTCCACATATTGCCACACACACTTGTCATGTTACTACACACATTGCCTTGCCTCACACACTTGCTATGTAGTGTCACGCATTACCTCTCACACACTTGCCTACTCCTGCATGTATTTTCTCATGTACAATCCATGCAGAGCAACACATAGTCTCACCTACCTGTCCTGGGAGTGTCCCACATACCTCGCAGGTGAACACACTCGCAGAAAGTAATACATGTTTTTGAAATTGCTTTTGAACAATTTGCCATATATGTGTGACAGTCTTTATAATTATTTGGCAGAGTTTATTACATTTTGACACATCTCACAAGAACAAAACTGTTTGACAAACAGTCTGTCAGGGCTCTATCGACAAAACCTTTTCACAATCTGCATTTCACTTTGACAATGATTAAATGAATATGATAATTCTGGAAATGTCTAAATGTTTAAATCTATATATAAGAAGGCGGATCCATAAGTGGGAAGACCACGAACCGGCGAGATGCAACACATACGGTAATGCATAACACAAAGTACGCAAAGGGCAAACAAGCGCGTCTTCGTAGTACATAAGAAAATATGCGCCCTCTTTCGGCATTGCGTGAGAAGGATTTGAATGAAACGAAGTTAATCAAATAGTTTTAGCAATTGTGAAACTATTTCTAAGATTGACGACATTTTTCAAGATTGTCAAAGAGAAATCTAATCATTGTCAAACTAAGTTTCCGTTTGTCAATTTATTGTTATCATTATCAAAGTGATATGCATTTTGTCAAAGTGTCTTCAATTGTCAATATATTTTGCTAGTGTACCATTCCCCGAGTGGACTTTGCCAAACCGTTTTGAATAGTCTCAAAGCGTAATGAACATTGGTTAAACTGTATTGCACTTGTCAAAATCAGTTGTTAAGTTGTTCAAAAGCAATTGCAAAAAGGTATACAGCACTCTTTGCTAATGACAAGCTGGGCACTTCAGTTGCCATTTCCGAAACACTTCAGCATGAGCAGTAACTGCCGCCCAACGGATCATTACCACTCAGTTGCCGTGCAGTCATCACACTGCATTGGGCAGTTTCTGGACTGTAATTTACTTCACATTTCAGGGTGCAAAGGGGGGGGGGGGGACATCAGGTCAATTTCTTGGACTCATATCGGGGTATGCACTTCAAAACAATAGGCTGGTGGTGCACTTAGCATTGTCGGCACTGAAGCTCTCAAAGAGCTTTGCCTCAACATCAATAAAAAAAAAAAAACCTTCATTGAACTCGTGCAGCTTTTCTGGAAGAATGTCTGAGGTGCTATTGTAAATGAAACAATTCCACAATTATTTTGATTTGCAGTAATTTTTCACCTACATACCTGATTTCAGCGGACTCGTATATTTGCACTTGGTTACTATAGTTAAGAAGTGGTTAAGAAATTCGTAAAAAATTTGGTATGTAACGCAATCAAGAAGGTGCCATAGGAAATAGTTGCTACTCATAAACAATTTACAGGGAAGAAATTCATCTCAGTTTAGCAGAGTCGAAAACATTACCACATGCAGCATGAAAAGATCAAGGGTCGCCCCATGTGTATTATTACATTAATGGTTTTCCTGCACAATAATAAAATACTGTATAACCACAATTATAAACTCCAGCAGTACCAATACAACGATTATAGTTTTCATTGTCTTGATTTTCCTGAAGCAATATCAGTATAATAATTGCATCTAGAGGAATTTCAGCAATACGCAAGGCCAGAGACTCAAACTTAGTTCACTTTTTGGACAAAACAAAAGCTGACGAGCATGGCGGTCTGTAGTGAATTTTAAGTATCTCCGCCGATCGAGGAAGTTATGTTATGTCGTATTTGTGTGTTTGTTATTCTGTTTCTCCGTCACCAAGATTACTCAAAAAGTTATGAACGGATCATTACAAAATTTACAGGGATTGCTAGGCATGTTAGCAGTAATAGTTGATTAACTTTTGGTGATAATCCGTTCATCTGTCTGTTTGTTTGTCTGCCTATTTTGTCAGGCCTCTACTCGAAAAGTTATGAACAAATTTTCACGAAATTAACATGAGTTGTTAGGTATATTACTGAAGTTTAAATGACCGAATTTTAGGGACGATCTGTTAGTTCGTTTGTCGCTCTGTTGGATTATATGCTTGTCAGCACAATAACTCAGAAGTTAGAGATGGATCTTTGCGAAATTTACCGGAGTTGTTTGCATTGTCAAAAGACATAAATGATTAAATTTTGGTGACGATTGGTTGATCTTACTGTGTGTTTGACCTAAGTTTGTCATAATGTTTGTTAGCAGCACAACTGTAAAAGTTATGACCGGATTTTCATGAAAATCACAGGAAATATTAATACAAATGAAAAGCACAAATAATTAGATTTTGGTGTTGATAAAAAGGAAATCATGGTTTCAGAAGCAATTTAAATTTTTCGTTATCGTTGCCTTGCTCGGTGGAGGTATGCGCTCATAGAGTGATCTCTAGTTTCTAAACTGTTTTATATGTTGACTTCGAGAACATTTTAATATTGCGGGCACTCTGTTTCACTATAATGCAGCGAATCTCTTTAGTTTTTATTCGAACCCAAAATCGTCCGCACTGTTTCAAAGTTTTGCATATGCGTCCAACTGCTAATATTTATTCTGTGGTCCCTGATATAGCCAGCATACCAGTGGTCCCTGATATAGTCAACATACCAGTAGACCCTGACATACCAAGTATACCAGTGGTCTTCGATATAGCCAGCTGGACTTAGGTCCCTAAAATTCGTATTTCTAGTAGACCAATGGTTCCGAATATGTCAAGCAATCCGATAGCCCCGAATACTACAGACTGTTGGTACGAAGTATAGATAACTGCAAAGCTCAGTGACCAAATTCCTGAGGACAACAGCCTGCGCTTGTTTGGCTGCACGAAAGACATAAAAATCGCTGGCTGTATCGTAAAGCTCCACCAATCTTTCCTGAATTCACCCCATTGAAGCTAAATGCTCAGGGCACTTATGGCCAATTCAAGGGTCATCAGGTATTCAGAAGAGAGAATCAAGTTTTTTTCTGTCTTTGAAGAGATAGTTTGAATATGCCGCTCTAAGAACATCATCTGCATTTCGTATTACTAACTGCAGCTTATGAATCGAGTGACCATTCCTGGTACGTAGCGGAACATAAGCATTTTTTCTTTTCCAACAGATAGCCTAAGAGCACCACCTACATTAAGTCGCATAGCATGGTGTTTGGGAGTAATCATTATCACCCCTTGTCGGGTTATCAACTGTACTAGATCGCTCCGGATTTTACTTCAGTGGAAGATCATTGATACGAGCAATCGACGATACCATTAAACTCAAAAGCTCTTACCTTGAAGACACTGCATGCTGTCAGTACATTAATGACATCAGCTTTGTTTAGGCACTGTGCTATTATCCATTTCTGTACGCATGCATGCTGAAAGTACCAAACACACCAGCTGTAAGCGGCTACATACATTGTGGGAATAACTCGCTAGCAGCCCTCGCGCTGGGCACGGACTGCATCATCACCTCTGCCCAAGATGCGTGGAGTGAGTAACATCAACTGGATCTCGTCCGAAGACTCGTCAAGGGTAGGCAAGCTGAGCGAGTGAGATGACAGGCTGTTTCAGTGTCAGTGAGGCGCTCGTGTTTTATCTAAGACTATAATGAAGATGACGCCTGGAGTCCAGGCCATCGTCTAGGAACATTTCGCTCGATCAAGGGGAAGGCCACGGTAGAGTAGACTGCATTCCGGGAAGAAGTACATAAAATCCATACCGTTTTGTGGGGTCAGGATTCAATGAACACGTGTGTACCGCCGCAACACTGGACTTGTGAAACACATGAAATTGTTGTAAGATATAGTAGAGCACTTTTGATGCCAATAAAATTAATCTGTTTTGCAAGTGTGAATGAGACATTTGTCTGAAATGACGACCTGGTAGTGTCATGACCGCTCATCGTGGTATTCACTATTTTAAGCTGAAACACCAGTGTCTAATTTTGGTTTCACTCGTAAATTTAATACATGAATGTTTGGAGTTCAAGTAGTCAAAATATCTTGGAACATGAGAGGAATCACTGACTATGAGAAACGTGTCGTCAACATAACGGCGATAAAATTTTGGTTTAAAATCTAAGGGACAATTTTGAAGCCAGATATTCTCATGAAACAAAGGGAAACGTTTGCAAGTGTCGGGCCTAAGAAATTGCCCATGGCAACGCCATCAATCTAAGGAAACAATTTACCAGAGACAACAAATAGCACATTTTTCACTGCGAATGCAAGTAGCTTGATGAATTATTGTGATTTGGAAAATCTGAAAACGGAATTTTGGTCAGGGTAGAGCTGATCAGCCGTGATGTTGATAGTTTCTTCTAGAGGTAAATTAGTGAATAACGATTTTATATCAAAGCTTGCCATAGTTAATCCATCGTAAGTCGGCATTTGTGCAATTTCGTCCACGAAAGAGAATGAATCTTTAACAATAAATTCATTAATAGTGATTGGAGCAATGTACGGAATTAAGAATTTTGCAATTTCGTAGCCGCAAGTTCCAATAGCTGATGAAATTGGTCTTACTGGGATGCTTTCCTTGTGTATTTTTGGAAGGCCATATAAAACTCCTGGTTTCGTACCTGAAACGTAAAGTCGGTTGTAAAGGTTTTCATCGATAACAGTTTCAGTCTTGAGTTTAGAGAGAAATCGGTTGATTTTATCTTCTCTGATGATACGTTTGAACCCGTCTTCATTAATCACTGCAAACTTAGAGCTGTCGGTTAATATGCTGTTGTCGACATCAAGTGAATCGGTTGAAATTCTTGAGAAATTCCTACGCTTTTTGGTCCCCGTATGCCTAACGTGCGCCTTATCTACACTAGATAATAGAAGCGACTAGGGGTTCACACCAGAGATGTGAGCAGTGATGTCTGACGAATGTACTTGTTCATACTAAATGTTGTGAAACATCAAAGTTATTATCTTTCTAAAGCGATGAATAAGGAAATGGGCCATTTCAGTTTTAGTGACCTAGTAAGCGCAAGATACATTCTAGATATCTTAGATGTAGAAATTAAGAATGCTTCTTGTTGGGTTATTCAAAAGACTGTGTTCAGCTGCAGCTACGGACTTCTTATGGTATGCATAGTTAGTAGAAATGACAACACAGATCGAAACACTAAGCTGCCTGCAGTGGGTGTGTATAACCATCTTTAAGAAACTCAACATAAAGAATATAATACAAATGTAAGTGCGTCGTTTGGACTGCATTAAAAAAACTGTTATGCAAAACCAGCATGCTTCCCCGTGCACTGCTAACGACTTCCTACCTTGGCGTGCTCTTGCGCACAAAAGTGCTCTTGTATGTGCTGCACCAGCACGCTAAGAAGCACACTTCCCGCCGATGCGCGCGAAAACAAAACGAGCTGATTTTGGGACATCACTTTGTTTAGTGTTGTGAGACAAATATTAAAGAAAAATCTAGATTTCTTTTCCAAATGCAGCTTTTAAGACAATAAAATCTCTGGACCTGAGGTAAACAGTGTTCTTATCATGGTAGTTTTTTATTTGTATCTAGCAGCAATTAAAAAATAGCCAAGTTGCGGGCACTGTAGAGAAAATAGACATCGGAGTATTACTATCAATTAGTGGTCGTCCGTCATAAAGTTGTGAGTTATAACATAATTGCTTCAGTAAAAATTTCCTTTCGCAGATATACTTCGTGGCTCCACTCTAATAAATAACTACTCCCTCTGTTCTGAAAAAGTTGTTTTACAGGAAACAAATTTAAATCCTAATCTTGGTGCTCCTTCTGTTCTAAAATAGAAGTTCCAAAGCCACGAACTTCAATTGCCTCATCTCGGTACTACAAAATGAGGCAAATGAACAACTTTTTCAGAACAGAAGAAGTATATATCTCTTTTTTATTCGTTCATCTGGTGCTGAAGTTGCGCATCAAGAGCTCTGTACAAACGAAGCTTTACTGTGGAATGGAAGTGAAACTGAGCGCCTACGCTACGACCAGAAGTTACATTACACATTCTTCAATTCATCAATTCTTAGATTTCAATTGTGTAAGCAAATGAATAACTCTTTATATACTGACAGGGGAACGAATACATCAACCAACCAATCAAGAAACCAAGCGAATAAGCAAATGACCAACCCACCAACCTAACAGCAAACAAACTGAGTATTACTTTGTTGCAGGATTTGTTTTTTTAGGCTGCAGTTCTTACTTTGCTAGTTTCGTACGTCGGAAAAATACTACAATAATTTATACTGCATTTGTGTATCAATGACCCTGGTGACACAGAGCAAATAGTCGATGGGTGAAGAAAGAATTTTTGCTTTATTCATTTACACAAAACGTTTATAGAAAAATGTGTCACACGGCCTATGAATATTAAGGATACTAGAAGTGCCTAAAAAAATATTAGTACACATAACAAGAATTTTTCGTTTTATATGACGCCTGCATTTACCGTATTCATTTATCCTGCAGAACTTTTATATAACGTAGTAATACTGAATGTATGTGCTGAAGATACTGGAAGCCTCAATAAAGAAAAAAATGTCCATGGATGGAAAAATAATTCCAGCCTTAACTAATACCTCTATTGATGCTCCAGCCCTTTTCATAAAATACAGTCATACGTTGTGCGTATGTCCAGATTGATGGAAGTGCAGAGCATAGCATTGTTCCTTGGAAAATGATGTCATCTAATTTTCAGAGCTTCTTCGACTGCCTTGTACTCAGTAGGGCTGCGAGTAGCGTACGGAGCACACTGTACTCCACTGGGCTGTGCCTCTTCTATCTACGTAGTTGATTTATGCTGATTTATTATTTCAGACGAATGGGCAGAGGATTTTCATATAGGTACCGGTGCTCAGACTTGATGAGGCTGCAGAGCAATTGTAGATAATTGCTCTATGGACAGCAAAGCATATCATTCGCTTTTCACCGACAGCAAAATAAATCAATCAGATCTGATGATATTTATCCGTTCTCGCTTTTTATAGGGTATTCATGTAGTGATCATAGCACTTATTAGTGTGCGAGCAGGAAGCTTATCAAAGAAAAGGGGCACTTTTCAGTGATTCTTTTGCTGAAGAAAAAAGGCATTTATCAGTGGTTCTATTACTGTCTAGCTAACAATTTTCTGGTTGAGAAAATTCTTGATAAAAAATAGCTTGATTTGAAAAAAAGTTTTGCGGTAACCCTATTTTGCTCAGGCTGTACTGCTGCCAAGGTTCATTTTCTTATAGCAGCAAAGGGAATATATCTACAGCATAGCCTAAATTGTTGTGGTGTGCAAACTGTAGATAGAACTCATGATAAAATATAGACGTTTAAACTTAACAGACGGTATGCAGTTAACCCCACTGTAATAGTCATATTGCATTATTTTCCCATAAGGCTCCTTTTACTTGTATTTAACTTGACATTCAAGATGAGGATTATGAGCTTCAGGGGCGCCGGAACGACCTGAGGGCGACAGGGGCAGGATTGGGTCACAGGGGCACTTTTGGGGTAAGAGGGGCACTCATCGGGTATGAAATTCCTTGCTACCTTTGCTACCTTTTTAACGCTGTGCCAAAACAGTGCTCTGAATTTATTATTTGAATTTATGTTTGCATTACATTTTAAAATTAACAAATGTTCAAGTTTAGGTGGTTTAGGCATCTAGAACATGAGTCTTGCTGCCAATTTTTTGTTGACTAACTGGTTCTTGATGTAATGCCATGCGTTCTCTATTGGATTCAAGTCTGGTGACAGGACAGGCCAATCCAAACGTGCAACGTGATGGCCTTCGAGGAATCTCGTGACAGCGTGACAGTGGCCGCTGTTTCGACTAGAGCATTGTTTCTTTTAATAAGCTGGAATTCACTGGCAAATCATCATAATATGGGAGAACAAAATACTAACCAAACAAGCTAAATCGCCCGTTTGAATGAACCAGAGGCCTGGGATCATAAGCACTCACTGCTCCCTATACTATGTATCATTGAAACAGTTCACCTGGGATGATGTTATTCGCCTATCCATCGCCAAATATTATGAGTCAGCCCCACTGCCTAGCCTTTGTACGTGCTTTCATCGTTAAATGCCACTCTTCGTCACTGAAAGAAAGATGTGGTCATAGACCGCAGCAGTACTTGACTCTTAGGTACAAAAGTGGCCTCTGACACTATCGGCCATAAGTCGGCAACGGAAAACTGAGATTTTCGCGAGAGCTATTAGGAAAATAATTATGGAATTAAGATCATTACAACTTGAATTTCAAGCAGCGTTTCCAAACAAATAACATTTGACGCATCCCTCTCGGCTAGTTAGTTTCGTCAATAAATACAAAAATTTCAGTAAAGTAAAATTAAATTTATTCCTAAAGTATACTGAATCATATTCCTAACGAGTCGACAGTTCGGGCTTCCATGACAGAATGGTTATTACAGTCTCATCCCACAGTTCTAAGCAATGAAGGAAGAACTCTTGACTCCTGAAATATGAGGGAATTGTATATTTAAGTTGCATATCTTACGCTCAATGTATTTACGGGATAAATATATCACTAATGTTAAAAACATTTTAAATAAATAGGAATAAGATAATTATAAGTTCTTTAAAAATATATATAGCTGTCCGTTTTCCAGAAATGTAATATCGCTGTCATCCTCTCAATCCATTGACTAGACCGCCTCCACCAAGCCCTGCAACGTTCTCCTCTTGTAGTCCTCTCTTGTATTCCCAATTTACCAAAGCCGTACCCTCTTCTCTTCCGGCCACCCGACGGCTCAGTCATATCTCTGGCATCACTTGTAACGTCCGTCACAAGTTCACACCGAAACCATTGAATAAGTTCCAGCCGATTACAGGGAGAACTGTCTGGGTCAGCCAACGCCACCTAAGTAATTTTTCTAGGTAGCCTTGGGCCAGCAAGTGTCCGTCGTGACGCGTATGTTGCATCACATCAGGGTCCCTCTCCGCTGCAATCCTGAGCAGCTGGTTGAAGGCGATGGTGTTTGACCCTTTTACACTGAGAAAGTTGATTCTTCTCTGCTTTGTGCTGCACATCAATCCCTCCCAAACAGAGGCAGTGAAACTAACAACATGAGCCATGGCCATTGATGGGTACTGCAGTGCAGTGTCTGCCGACTCCAGTTTCCCTTTGTCTACTACGCTGAAGAGGGCGTGGTACTTGACCATGGAAACTGTATCTATGTCTCTCTCATCAACCGTGATTACCAACTCTGCATCTTTTTGAACCAGCGCTTGTTTGCAGTAGGTATTCAGCCTGTCACGGCTGTTGATTATATGAGCCAGATAACCAGAGTAGCTGCCAATAACTGCAAGAACCATGTCGTCGTTGATGAGGTCTCGTGGTTCCTCTGAAAGATCCTATGCCAGCTCATGGTTCACAGCTTCATCCAGGGCCGTCTGGTTCTGTTTGGCTTCCTTCATGTCGGCCTTGATATCGTCGGGGATGAAACCAACAAGTTTAGCCACGTTGATGTTCATGTGCAACCGCTGGGCGATACAACAAAAATTATTTACTCTAGTTCAGTAGTTGATGCCACACACGGTACGTCTGTCTCAAAAGACATGCTCGTTGGCTTCGCTGTTGCATTTCCAAGGTAGAGGTAGTTCAGGCCATCGATCTTTTGCTGGAAGATATACCTCGCAGCGCCGACCGCACCGATTGAGGTTTAGTAGATCCCATAGGCTGTGGGCCTGGCAATGATTCTGCACACGTATGGGGTCGCTGTCGAACCAGTCCTTCATGAGGTGCATGCCCTCTAGAAGTAACTGGAGGTTATTTACAGAATACTTGTCCTCAGGCTTGATGACACGGCGGTATGGGTCGTTCCAGCGTTCATCCTGATGCGGCCACGAACGTTCAGCATGTTTATCCCTCTCCTTATCATCTCCAGGAAATCTGCGGTGTCACTGTACTCAACTTTGTCTTGCACTTTCGCATACTGGTGAAAAGAAGCATTGGTGTGAGGGTCACTAAACGTCATAGCGAGAGAAACGCTCTGCTTCTCCAGGGCTGTAGGTTCCAAACACTTCTAAGTCATTTTGAATCTCCACTTTAGACCCCTGTATTTCTCCCACTCGTAAGCAGTTTAAAGGTGACCCATCTTGACCAGCCTCTCTCTGTTTGGCTCTTCTGATTCAGGGCATTTCGTCAGCATTAGGCACTTCTTATTAAGCAGATGGTAGTATGTGTTTTTAAAGAGATCTATGCTGTCGAACATAGGGAACACCCTCTTTTCTGGTTTGGTAAGGTTTGGGATGGAGAGCCCGTCTGAAAACATGTTAAGGAGGGCGTAGTAGCAATTACTGATCCTGTGTCCATCGAACGATATGGTGAAAATGCAGAAACCCGCTTAGGTTAGCATTATAATAGCTGAGTTAAGCGCGTTCTTGACGTCGCTATGTTGAGAGGACACTCGCGGGGTCATGCTCACCATCTCGCCAAAATTGCCACATGCTGAGGAAGCGTGAACACTCAGCGTCACTTTAGCAATCTCTCCCTCGGCCACGGAAGTTGCCGCCGCACAACTTCAACATTTCAGTGGTGTGAACCTCGTCTATACCAAGGTGAAGGATGCGGTCTTTCGCGCGAAGCTGCATGCAGATAGCTCTGAAGGCTGACTGGCTTTTTGGGTCAATGCCCCTTTATAGGGGTCCACTCGTGTAACACTCGCACATGCTTACACTAGGCAGGATGAGGCATGAGGGGGCGATCAGTTTCCTGCAGAGCTTCGGACTCATTCTTTGCCAGACGACGCACTGGAGCATAAACTTGCTGTTGAACGGTATGTCACTGCTCTGTAGGTAGCAGTTAGGAGTGATAATTTTCACATTTTATCTCAAGAGCGAGGTTTCCTCGAAGTGAGAACTTTAGAGTTATTGCATATATTTAGATCGAAACCAAGCCTCAATGACCAAACAAGCGCTTTCCCACTTGTAATTGTCAACACTTAGTTTCTTTGTTTTTATTTTTGTATTTTTATCTGTTTGATCCTTAGATTGTACTCACATATAAGATAACTGCACGATCCTATATTTTTCAGATATTTTATTGCTGAAGATGACCTAAATTTGTGGTCGAAACGTTCAATATGAAATTTTATTCGTTGGTACTCGTTTTTATATACCTTATCAGTTGCCAAGTAAGATTGACCCATAATTTCCAAGTCTTACTTAGTATAGCAAAGCTTGTCTTTTTCATGCTCTTCACTGAGTTTTTCTTAATACGGCAACACTTGCCTTTTGATCACTGCAATACTATAAATCCCATATTAGACAGAAGGATAATCATCACAAATGACTTAACTTTACTCTTCAGCGTTCACGAATTTAATATACTATCTTCATTACAATTCTAGGGTTAGTAAGTAACGAGAACTAAGCTGAGGAAAAAGAATTAGTAATTTCTAAGCATAGGAGATTATTATTGAACTATAATTAGCAAAAACTCAAACATGGATACGTAACTAAGAATTACATTCTATGACATAAATGCCTATGATGAAACCAGTGCCAAAACTTGAGTGTGGTCGCGATATAGTCATAAAGACATTTAAGGAAATAATTATGCAAGTGCTCTCTTCTCTACCTCTCTCACTGTGTCTACATCTAATACAAGGATACTGGCCTTTTACGGTGGCACGCTGGACTGAGTTCGACGACAATACTGCGTAGCTGGACTGGTGTGAACTTAGGGATTAGTGCCTCGCGAGCCGGTAACTGAACAGAGTGGCGCGTGGTAGACGTAGAGAGGCTTAGGCCGCAGTATCAAGAAGATGTGGGGTTTATATAGAGAGGGGATTGCACCATGTGATCTCGTTACGTAATATGAAATCAGGGTAACCTTGACCGGTACGTCAAGTGCGCGCGTACTCGTGCGCAGCATCTGAGTCAAGGGTAGGAAACTAGAACAAGTGCGAGGATTCAACCTTGGTAAGCTGGTCGCGGAACATACCGCGTCAGGGGCTAATGCACGGAGCTATTCTTTGGGAGGTAAGGCTTTGAAGTATGAGAAAGAAAGAGCTCGTGTATTTCTGTTGGCTCTGATAAGCAGTGTAGGTCGACAGTGTTTTTAACGGATGCTGACTCCTGATAGTGGTCTGCAGCTGCTTTCGTAGCGCTTGCTCTATGAGAGAGAAGTTTCTGGGAGCTTGGCAGTGAACGTTCGGTAAAGGTCATCAATCGAGGTGAATGCGCTTAAAGACCTTGATAGAGGCTGCGGCGGTACCATCTGGGTTATGGGCACGTGACTCGGAACGAACGCCTGCCGGGGATTGGCATTGGTTTGGTTTTTGAGGTCAGGCTCTATACGATCTAAGTATCATGTTAATGTCAATGACAGTGAAGAAAGAAATTGATACTAGGAAACAAGACACAATTATATGTCTAACAGAACAGATGAAGATAAAGGCATGAAATTACAACAGAAAGGAAAGATTAATAAGACAAAGTAAATATCGAACCTGGCGTATATATAGGTTGGTTATATAATAGCTGGCATGAAACGAATATTATAAAAGATAATGCTAATGCTCCACTGCAAGGCAGATGGGAGCACAGGAGAATGTATGATATTATATCGATAATCAGCAGCTTTCCAGTTAGTTGTAGCTAGCAGATTAAATGTATTTTTACTCCCAGAAAAGAGCGTATACTACCCCTCCCCTATTGCCCCCCACCGGTAGGGCCGGGAGAGCAATTGCCCCTCCTACTTCCTCCGAAGCGCTCTTGCACGATGAAAGCCAACTTGAGGCAAGCGCCATGCGAGACTCGGCCCTCGAAGAAATGCTGGGTCGTAAGTTGGTTTACGCTCGTGCGACCCGCATAAGCTTTATATGTAGAATTTACAAGCTTGTTACTTAATAGTTGCAAATCACGAGCTATTATATTCGCCGAAAAATACTAAAGTTTACGCTTTGCCCGGATTAATTTGACGACTGCTAATATAATCCGTTTATCCACAGAAGCAAAAATAGTGGAATAAAGTCGGTATAAGTTTACAGAAATACGTAAGTTCCTTAAGGTACCTCAAGAATCATATTGCGTTGTGTGCCCTCTATTTTTATAGTATGTTGAAATTGTTTGGTTTCTACACCTTTGCATCTCTTGAAAATAGAGATTGAAGGCATACTTTCCTCGAGAAAAAGGTCACATGCTGCTCGATCCAGCGTCGGTATAGTAAGGTACTGCTCTGTCACGCTCGTGCATTGCATGCATGAGCTAGCTGCACGTTCTTCATATAGCATCTGTTTGTTTCGTGAATTACTGATATTTGACAAAAATATATATGGGACTGAAGTAGCCTAAGATTTTAAAGCTACCTTGAGCTTGGTGCGGACTGAATAATTCTATCATTCCTGATTATGGGCTGTGTTAGATATTAAGAAGCACTTATACTTCTTGAGGATGATGAAAAAGTATTTAAGGTAGAATACAATAAGTTTGGCTGCAAAAATAGCTTCGATTTTAATAACTCATAACAATTTCAGAGGTATTGCTGAATTAGAATATATCTAACTGAGAAAATAACTTATATCGAAGTAAGATGCTGTATATTAAGCAGGTACATAGATTCTTTAATAAGTAGGCCCCAAAAAAATACAATACCACATAAATTCAACGAATAACACATATAAATTATAACGAAATAATGACAGGTTCAAATCGCAGAAATTAACGCACCCCTACATACTTTTAAACATACTTTTTGTCCTATCCCCCCACCTCTCCCGGAACTTTTAAAAAGCGATGGTCGATTACAGCCGTCAACAGGAATTGACGTTCTGTTCCTTATTCAGCACAATGCTACTTTAGATGCATAATTATTTCTCACCAAGGTCAGCTTCAATGGTACTCCACAGATTCTCAATGCAGATGAGGTCCAGAGCGGGTGGGGGCCCCTCTATTAATCGTTCATTGGCGATCTCGTTAGAGGACAAAAATTTCTTTGATGCCATCGAAGCATAGGTGTGTGCAGTATCATGCATGAAAAAACAGCTCTACCTAAAACTCCAACCCTGTGCTCGATTGCACTTAATAAATTTTTGGGTCAGAAATTCAGTTAATGCATCTAAGTTCATTTTGATACTGTCTGGTACCCGGAAAGACCTTATTATGACGTATTCTCTGTAATGGCACCCCAAAACTTATCTCTCCCTCCCCGATCTCTGCTGACATCTATAACTCACTAAGTCTGGATGGGATCTAGTTAGTATGTGTAGCCCATCCCTTTGATTAGCAATCAGAACCATGCTGGGTAGCTCTACGCTCATCGGCGAAGATAAAGTTGGGAAAATCTACCGGACAAAATTTCTCTGAATGCGCAACTTTCTTTTTTATTAATATGTGATAAAGAAGATCTGGCCTTAGGTTTATTCACTCTAGCAATCTTCTTTAGGACTCTCTATCATGCTTCGCCAAATGCATGAGCTACTCCATCCTCTTAAAAAAAAACTCTTATTACTACAGAAAGGCAGTTTTTGCGCTCATTGCACTGTCTCGCATATCTCGTGATGAGGACTGAAAGTAAGCTGGCTTTGCATTGCTTTCTTTGAAAATTAATGTTCTTTATTGCCTTCCTGGCTGTTCTTAGGTCCCTCTTCAAATCTTTTGGAAGTTCGTCACTCGCCTTATCATCGGCTGTACTCATTGCCTGTTATAGGTCTCTTTTCTACCCACCTTATTTGCTGAATAACAATCTGGAAACTGAAAATACACGTAAAACATTAGTACTCGTAGTTGGGCTTTTGCATAATGTCGTGTAACGCTCAGACAAATATTTTCTCAGTTAATCAATTTGTAATTAAGTTGGAGCTTTGAAATCACCCTATGTTACGTAAATATGTATATTAGCGTTAGTTTTGCAACACAATTTCTAGCATTCTACTTAGAATACTATTTTCATTATCCTCCAGATATATACGGCGTACGCCTGTACAATTTGGCTCAGTCTACAACTACTACAGTTTGATAAATTCGAAAGAACAGCAAAAGTAATTTAAATATCATTGCCTGGGTAGGAACAGTAACTACATGTTTCTAGTATGCAAAACAATCGCCTGCCAACAAATGGCTGAACTAAGTAGTTCTACCGTTGGTCAACCAACTTCCTATTTCAACAGCTCCGACTTCGTAATTGTTACGATGGACCGAGGAGGCTGTTAAATGGCAAATTTTACACCCATAAATACCATATTTCTTTTGTGCCGAGGCCATGCTAGATATTTGCACGCACAACTTGATGCAAGGAAGTGCAGCTCGCACATCGCACCGACACATATTTCAACTCGGTAGCATAGATACGGCGGCATGAATGACGTACCAGCTACATTTTAAAGCATCAAGTGGCGTTTGCGAATATATAGTGTAGCCCCAGCACTATGCTCGCTTCTGCAATACTCGTAAGTGCAATGCTGCGCGCGAAGACTTGCTTCCTAATTATCGTGATATACCAAATCGGAAACATGTCCAAGCCTGTTCCAAGCACGTTCGCCTGGGGACAGAAAATAAGCTTTCGACTCTTAACGTATCCAAAACCTCCGATGCCCTACCTTACCTTGATGATATAAGCAGTAGATTTGTCACTTTGAAACGTGTTGTAAGGGTTTGCAACCACGCGATTATGTTGGGCCTGCTCAAATTTCCATGTCACGGAGCAAGACTGAGTTGCTGGAGGTCTCAAGTGCATCCGAATGAAGGTAACTCAAATCACCAGGCCGAAGCCAGTGTACTTGCCTGAATTTTCGAATAAGTCAAGCCTGAAAGTCTAATTTTGACACCCAATTGAACGTGCCCTAAATGGTACTGGCATAACGACAATGTTTCATGGAGGACCGGAGCGTGAGTCCCAGTGGCTATCTGGGAACGGGCCTGTTGGTCCGTCAACTTGCCGCCTTTAAATTTCTAATCTAATCCATTAAAATAGACCCAAGCTCAAAAACGGGGTCGACTTCTCTGCTGAGATTATAGTCAGGAATTATCCAGGGCCCACTGGCAGCAACATCGTCGTAAGATAATGGTCTCCCTCATACGGTCGGAGTGTGGGGGTGGATGTGAAAGTTTTTACCTTTTGCAATGCCTATAAGTAGTTTTTCCGCTTCTTTTGATAGGAATTCGCAGTTGTTGTCTGGTTTGTTTAGTTGTAAAATAGAAAATTACTTTAATCCCATCTATTTGATGTGTAAACGTTTAAGTTTTTAGTGAAAGCACTTTTATATAAGCTGAATTGGTTCTAAAACGGTACCCATTTGAATCATAAATTTTTTTAATTAAAAGAAAAATGGAATCGAGAAGTAATTTGAATCACCCATTAAAATGTGTCTCAGCCACGTCAATAACTTCAGTCGTCGTTGGAGCGAGTTTGCTCGCAAATAAACTGCTTGTCGTTGCCGCACTTGTAAGCCTCAAGTTTGTAGCTCTGCTTCTCAGCCATAGCAGCGCAATCGTGATCGTTGTCAGCCACTTCGTTGTCTGCCCAGACCCAGTGGTCGGGAGGGTGTGGGACCCTGCTGCCGTCCCCCCAGGTCCAGTTAGTAGCGGGTAAGAGGAGCAGGTTGACAGCCCAGTCGTGTGTGCCGAGAGCTTCTGCAAAGAAAATCAAGCGGTTGCTGGCTACTTCTGTACTTTAATAATAAATTGACAATAATATTAACAATAATGATGGCTCATATGAATTTCGTTAAGCTTTACATGCCATGAATTTTACAATCAGAAGAAATCAGCAATTATGTAGTTGGACACATAGGCTTTCTGTAATGGCGGACATGGCTTACACTTGGCCAACGATGTATGGTAGAGAAAATTATGTTTACCGTGAAAAAAGAAACAATTTCGTACACTTTTTTGTCATTAGTGGAGCTTTACGTCTAATTGTTGAGCTGTTTGATTTTGCATATAGTAAATCAGGACTAGCAGTGTAAACTAGATTTTAAAATATATAGTGCAATAATAACTCACTAATTTTACTATTTTTACAAGGTTTCCTAATGCAACAGCCAAAATTTACTTTATTCAGCACCGAAGCAAATAAATGGATGTTGAAGTTTAAAAAATAAAATAAATAGAAGTTACAATGTATGACGTCTTACTTAGTGGAAAATGTATTTACATATATACTTGAAGCTATTTTTACTACATAGCTAATACCAATGTTTTCATATATTCGAGTTCTTCTTTTGAATGGAAACGGTTTTGAAAAATTGGGTAAGAACTACTATAAAGATGCGCTGTCCAGCTTTTCATGAACGATTGGCAGCAGATATTCAGCTGTAATCATACAATAGGTGCATCGCTATAAAGCAGTGACCGCAGCATCATGGTTTTTTTCTTAATTTACTGTGTCTTGCCGAAACTTGAAGCGTTTGAGTCTAGCTTCACAAATTTACAATTGGATTATTTTCGCGGAACACGGCTTCATAAAGTAGGTCACTATTCGGGACCAAATACGCTTATTGAGAAGAATATCCGTAAAACCCAACGGTAAATAAACGTAGTGTAATATTGAAATAACGTCGAAGTTTATTTGATCAGCGACTCAATCCACTTCCTAATGTCTCAGTCAGCAGCACAAACCTCGAGTGCGGCACATTAAGGCGCAACGTCCAACGATTTTATCGGAGCCGGTTGGGCGCAAGCCGCCCCAGCGCAATCTGATTAGGCTCAAGCTAATGGCCTGCCACTGATTTCGCAATCGCAATTACTGCATAGCGGGTCTCATAGAAGTCCCTCATAATCTTGCAACTAATCAAACTGCCTGACCTACTCAAACCCAGCCAAACCTAACCAACGCTTATCTGGTGCTCGGTTGAGTTACGTTGTGGAAGGTTAGGTTAGAATATGTATATATGTAGGCTGGGTCATGTTAGAGAAGGTTAGATTGAATTGAGCTGGTCAGGTTAAGTTATATACTTAACCTAACCTCTATAAGCTAGCCTAACCTATTTAGGCAGGCCTAACCTAACTTAGCTTAACCTGAATGATCTTACCTTATAATAATAGTTCTACCAAACCTTAATTATCAAGAACTAACTTAATGTTTCGTATTCTAAACTATACGAACCTATTGAAGGTCTCTGTTGGATTGCATTTATTCTCCTCAGGTTCCTTTCTTTCTCATGAATCATCAGTTTATGCTGCGTTTTTGATCGATGATAAATTTTGCTAAGACTTCTTTGGTTCTGTTACTCCTAAGCCGTTGCGCCCAAACGGCTACAGTCAAACGGCTGAACTTGTAGCAGTCCCAGTGAACCCAAACCGCCACACCTAATAGTCTCATCCCAAGTCACTGTCCTCAAACGGCAACGCCTAGTAGTCCCATTCTGGGCCGGGATGCACAAATCGCCCGTAACGCAAAATAGAAATTTCTTCCTTAAGCTGCTTAAGTGGCCTTATCCTGAGGATATCTTAAGTCCACTTAATCTCCAGTGCACAAAACAATTTCAAAGGCATTGATCGTCTCTTTAGTCAAAAGCTTAATTAAAACCGTCCTTAGCCCGATAACGACCAATCACAGCCCCCGTTATAAGTAGAGATGGAACACGAAATAAAACGCCGACGACCGTCTGAATTCTTCCGTTTCTGCTGTGCCTGGAGTACATGTCATATTTTCTTGTTTTAGACGCCTTAAAACAAGTTTTAGTTTAAAAACCAATGAGATAATGAATGAAAATTCATTGTAAGTGTGAAGATAGTTGTTTGCTCTTTAAATTGATTCTTTCGGTATGCGCATGCTGCAATCTGAAAGCTCACCCTAAGCAGCTGGCAATTTTGGGAATGGAGCACCGCATGTTCAACGCTGTGTTTACAAGGACGCAACAAAAAAACAGATAATAGGTGAGAAAACTCATTGAAAAGACGGGCAACAGAAGTTAGAACGCGCCATACTATTGAGGAACATCAAAAGATTATGGTCTAAAATCAGTATCATTCGTACATCAAAAGTGTTCGACAGTATCCAATAGAAAATTGGATACTACGGCTTCGAAGCTCGTGCGAAGTTGTCAGGCGTGCAAAAAAAATTTCTGCCACTTGAGCGCTCTGGTAAACAAAACTAAAAGCGATACTTTTGTGGCAATATTTAGAGAATGTAAATATTATGTAAAATGGACAAAATTTGCGCTCTTTATTATTATGATCCTTCTTCGAGGTTTTGGTTCTGCAGCTGTTTCTTTATAGCATTTAAGGGTAGTCCTAGCACCCTTAACTTAAGTACAAAAATAAAGGAAAATCTCTTTAAGAGGGAAAGTAAAAATCGTTTGTGCATGTGCCCGGAGCTGAAAAAGTGCATTTTTCTGAAGTTAAGGGAAAATCTGTGAGCTAAATACACTTAGTGATGTTTCGTGCAACCCGGCCCTGACCTGTTGCACTCAGCAGTAGCTACTTAGCTCTCTCCCTCAGTAGTACATGCCTTACTCAATAGTAGCTACCTGACAAGTTGAGCAATACACGCGTCTAGTAGCTATCTGCATCATTAAGTACTGCATATGTCTCACGCAGTAGTACCTGTCTCACGCAGTATTACATGTCTCACGCAATTGTACTTATCTCACGCATTAGCACATGTCTCATGTAATAGTATCTGTCTCACGCAATCACACATGTCTCACGTAATAGTACCTGTCTTACGCAATCACACATGTCTCACGTAATAATACCTGCAATAGCACATGTCTCACGCAATAGTACCTGTCTCACGCAATAGCACCTGTCTCACGCAATCACACATGTCTCACGTAATAGTACCTGTCTCACGCAATAGTACCTGTCTTACGCAATAGCACATTTTTCAAGAACTAACTCAGCTAAATGTGTACAAATCCACTGGCCCTGATAATCTTACTCCCCGTGTAATACGAGAAATGGCTCCAGTCATCGTGAAGCCGCTGCTCGAAATATTTAATCGCTCTCTAAGAACAGAAGTTCCGCAGGATTGGAAACTAGCT
>LQNS02277098.1:99945-115598 GCA_001587735.2 Parhyale hawaiensis | reverse complement strand
CTCTTCTTCTCTTTCCCCCAGTCGTTTATATCCTACTCACTTAATGGCAATAGCTCTTAGAAGGCCTGGGCGCAAGTTTCGGTGTCTCTTTGAGAATGGGCCTGTTGGTTCGTCTACCGCCGCCTATCTAATCTAATCTAATCCTCCCACCACTTACTGGGTAGATACTGGATAGACATACAAATATATATATATATACAAATGTCTATATACTTAAATCTTCAACGACAACATTATCACCTTTCTCACTTCGTTCACGGGTGATAATGATGTTACATGTATTCATGTCACAACTGTAGCAAATTTTGTAACATATATGTGGTCTCAATAGACCACCAATGTATAATACATGTATCGGAGTTGTAATTAATGCGTTATTTAGACAACACAAACTTAGTTGAGCGTTGGAGAAAGGGGGCTGATAATAAGGCAAACTGTTGTCTAGATTTAAACAAACCCCATTATGAACGAAACTTTGAGAATAATTCTGAATGTAAAGAGAAATAAAAATTACATACCTATTATGCCAACAAATATGATGTACCCACGGCAAAAACTACTGAAATTCCATGATATTTATAACTACTTTTCACTGAAATTTATCAGTAAAGCTTTTGACAGTGAATCAGACATATATAGTAAGCGTATATTACCTTTGATTCCCAATGATCGTTATGACACGAGAAACAACAGATTGAACTTGACAAGTGTTAGAATAGAAGTTGAAAAGCGCTTCACTGTTTTTAAAGCTGTGTATGTGTACAATCATTTGCCTAAATCACTCGTCTTACCCATGTCTGATGATGCTTTTAAACGTAAGTTTAAAGAAGATTGTGTCAGCAAATATGTTTAGAAAATGCAGTTTGCCCAATAAGTTATTATTACTTTTAACGGGCTTGTTCTCTGTCAATTATGTATATACTGTTTAATTAGTTTTTTAATTTGTAAACATTTATTTTGTGAGAGAACAATCAAGGTGTACAGGTGTATTATGACAGTTTTTTGTAGTATTTTCTTTTCAACAGCTACATTAGTTTATTTCCAATCTTATACGACACAGTTGTCGTGATACTAAAAAACTGCATTTACTTTACATACCTTTATTTACGCAAGATTAATAAAACTAAAGCGTTAATAAGCATTCCGCAATTTTCTGTAGCAATATTTTTTGATGACTTCACAAGCCCCAGAGGACCGAGTAACTTGAAATTACAGCAATGAAGTTTCATTGCTAACCTCCAAAAATTTCTACCGTTCTTATCAAATACCATGTACCACCTACCTGCAACTTGCACGACTAACACTTTTCGGCCACTTCTGCTGCATCTTCTGCCAGTTTTCTGGCTTTATATAAGTCACAGCCACGTTGCCTTTGTCTGCTGAAAACACTAGTAGTTATACCTTCGCTTCACCGAAGCGTTTCATGGTCTTTGCAGTGTGACATGCGCGAATTATTCTTCTTGCGCATAAATTTCTCAGAACAAAGAGTCATCAATTCTAGCTTCGCTTTAGTTGGCTACTGAGAGCTTCTTTGGCGCGTATATCATTTTCGTCCCCCGAGGTACAAGATCGACGTAGCTGAGTTCCAGCTCGCAATGACATGAAGGGACATGGCTAAAATGCTTATAATTCTTTGATCCGGGTAATAAACGACAAGCTTTGATAGCGAGTGTAGAACATTTTCCATTCTATTCTTTAGTTATCATTATCTTTTTGCAGGTACTTGAGGGGCAGTGAGCGTTAAATTTGAGTGATCACCTACCCCGCATTTGTATATATCATCGTAAGTTAAACCCTTTCGCCACCACCAGCAGCACCGGACAAAAGAGTGCAGAATGATGCCCATGCCTCTCGTTTTAACTTACTGCATTTACTGTGTAAATAAGTCATATTATTCACACAAAGCAGCAGTCAATCATTCTGTGCGAGACAAAGCTTCCTTTTACAGTCCTGGGCTTCCTCTGAACTAGCTCGAAGTAACAATTGCTTCAACCACGAAACATTTTTGCCACCTTAGTTGTTTACTTACAGAGCTTTCCATACCATGCATGATTTTAGAATTATCTCTCTTTGTTTGAAACTGTAAAAGAATAATAATGTCCTTGCCTTTGTTCTTCTTCGAGTTTGATATATTTCACGGGTAATTTAAAGCCACTCCACCTAATTTTCTAAAAATCAGTGACCCCTTTGCTTTACAGAGGCAGGCTGTCGTTCTGAAGGGAATTGACATTAAACAAAAGTCATGGAAATAACGATAATGTACTCTAGCGTTTTTCTGAAATGATAGCAATGACACTCCTTTCTGCATCTGGATGTACTAAAATCAATTATAAAAGAATATCTGGATGTCAACAGTTAATGCTGGATAACAAATTCTTGAATAATCGAATAATCTGGGCTTGATTTTCACAAAGTCGACTAGCACAGGTGTCGTTTTCATAACGAAAGCCTCCTTCGAGATAACAACTTGGTTCCATAAAACAAAACGTATATGGAGTTGATTCCACTGCAGCGTGTTTAAACAATCAGATAGTGATATTACGATACATGTTAGCCAAAGATAAAAATGCATACAGAGTACAGGCATCATCTTCGATACAACTGTGAAAGGGAAAGTGCATTCAAGTTATCGTTAGATACCAAAGAAAATATTTTATTTAATAACTAGAGGGCCCAGCGGTCAAAAATTATGTCAAAGATTTTATGATTGAGCTTTTTATTGCTCCGGTTCCCGATATAGGTTTTGCTGTGTTATAGGTCTCATCCCTGCAGGCCTGATCTTCCATTGTTTTGCGATGACAAAATATCCCCTTGCAAGATAAGGAGTGAATATCAGCTTGGAATCGATCAAGCGTTAAGTTGTTCTAAGAAAATATAGTTCAGTCAAAAGAATTCACTGGAAATGCCCAGGGCTCACCCTATTGTCGATACCAACTGATTGTTGAACCTCCAGCGTCGAAATTTGGCTGCGATGTAAATTCAATATATAAAGACGTCTGCTCAACGTGAAGATTCAACTACTACGATATCATTCAGCAATGAAAGCGGTACTCCAAGCGCTGAAATTGTATGGTATCTCAACTTGTTCTTCAGTACATGAATTTTCTCCTATTAAACTCTTAACTGCGTGACGGAGAGATGGAGCAGGCAAGCGACCAACAACTGTGTTTTATTATAGAGTAGATTGTGTACTTCTCTCTCTAAAATTTAGAAAACGAGTTTGAAAATTGTTCAGAATCTATCGAAAACGAGTTATGATGCATCACCACTGAACTTTGTTTTTATAACTACTACTGTGCAACATGGGAGTTGAAGTAAGAAAAGAATAAACAATGCTATATTACAGTTTGCCTTGACAATCATGTAATATTACGTATTTGAATGAAGTTGGTCAATATTTTATTACTAGAGAGCCCGCGCTGTCAAAAATGACAGCGAAGAACTTGTGATGACCTTCATTGATCATACAACTCCGAACCTAAAAAATGCTTGGAGATGAGCACTGACGGCTTCACATCTGCTGAGCATCGAAACTTTTTTCTCTCTGTCCCTTTGACGTAGAGAAAATTCATTTCTTTTTGCAGGCCGCTCGCGATGCTCAATTTAACAGTTTCGATTTTTGATTTGGTATCACAGATACGGTGGGATATCTTATAGGTAGGTTCAATAGTTTTGCTTAGCGAAAGTTGTTTCGTCGACCGTTGATCTAAGGTTGGAAGAATATCTGATGCAACGAAATTATCCGTGAGAAGAAACACGATACAACGCTGCAAAGTGGTAAAGCCACAGCTTCTGGCACGACACGGTTCTAAGTGGTGAAGCCAAAGGTTATGATTGGAGTTTTGGACAAGCTAAGCCTCGGAGGTTTAACTTCAGTGCCCAATCGCACATGCCCATGCTTTCCTATGTTCAACAATAATCCTAAATTCGAAGAACGTTGCCCCCCCTGTCTACGATAGGCCGATTTTTCCAGTTCAAAGTGAAACTAAGAGAGTGCATATTGATTTAAGCATGAATGCTACGGAACTCTCTTCTAATGAAGGAATGATACATAAGTCCGTCATGTGAAATATACTTTATTTAATAAATACGAACCGTTTAACATGGGAAACTTTTCTCTTGGAAGCAGCTGACTTAGTCAATTTCTGAATCGAAGCTCCCATAATTTCCTACGCAACGTCTTGCCGAGTTCTAATCAACATAAAATTGAAATAAATAAAATCAATAGCTGATCATGATGAGGCGGTGAAGGAGTGTGACTGAAAAGTTCCTAGACTGGCTGGTTATCGAAATGCTTCATCATGAACTTATTACTTCTTCTCTATAATTGGTTTTAGTCCACTTCAGTATAGTGTACGACGAAATTTGCAGGGACTAGAATTTCATCCTACGTTACAGCCGTGTTAATGGGTATTTCTTATTAAGTAATGCACTTTCTGTTGCATGCTCTTAGAAAATTTAGACAGATGAATCACGCAATTGGATGCGAAGGCAGCTTATCCCACAATGGAGTATGCGCTGGAGCAAACGTTATACTCCTTCATGGATTAGAAACCATTAGATAATGAATTAACAAGTGGGTCCGTTCGGACACCCACAGCCGCTGCAATAACTTGCACGGAGAGACAACCCGCTGCTCGGGCACAACATAACCTGTCGCCACAACAGTCAGCGGCACACTGGGAGCCCGGAGAAACAGGTTGCGCACGGACACACAGACTCAAGCTAGACCCATACATACTGTTCGCTCTACAGCCATCTTCCGCTTAGCGACAGCGAGCTGTACAGTAGCTATTTTTTTCGGAAGCACGCAGTGATGACAGGGGCAGTAGAAGCGATGGTGCGACGCTGTCTTTGAATTCAGCGGTTACATCAAAGCGCATTGGTAGACCTTCTGTAACTCCCTGCAAATGCCTGGAAACGCTCGTCTGGTTGTTGGATCGCCTTCAACTTCTGTTTGGACAAGTACAGTATATTATTTGATTATATTATTAATTACGTTTAACAAAATTTATAAAATTAATTTTGATCGCTTCTCAAGAGTAGCTATATGGAATAGTGGCAATCCAAATCGTCTTTATATTTTAAACTGGAGTTAAAGCTTTAGTAGTCATTAAATGCGCTTATCTCTTGCACGTTTCTCTTGCAATGCATAAAACTTACACTGAATCTGTGAAACAATTTCACTGACAAATAAATATGTGAAGAATTAACTGCAATTAAAATTTGCCAAGAAAACGCAGGATGCCACTTTGCAATAGGGCGGGCTTCTCAGTCGTGAAATTCTGAAGCTTCTATCTTCTGCGAAATAACTATATAAAAAAAGAGTTAATATTACCTACATTCATTGGAAAAAGAACAATGAAAAGCTTTCAGATACACTGAGAAAAGTATTGTCCTAATACTAGCATGGTTTCCTGTGCAGCACATAAACTACAATTTTCGCGCTGCATACCAAGGCAGGTACTTCTTGAAGGTGCAAGGAAATGCGTGCTACTGTTATGACAACGCTTTTTTCAGTGCATGCATATATATATATATATACACTAAGCGCTTTCTCAAGTCAGCACGCTTTCCTCTGCATCCACTAGTAGTATTTACTTCGCTGTGTCGTGCAGCCAGAAATCTGTGTTGCACAAGCACGCCAGAGCAGGTACTCCTCGTCGCTGCCCGAGAAGGCGTATCGGTTCCGAAACCACACTTTCTCATATAGAAGACATGCAATGCATTTACGTACGTTATAGGGACAAAAGTGCCGTTCCAAAACCAGCACCCATCGTATTGCAGCGACAGCACGTACCTGCCATGGTGTGGTCACGCAGCACGAAATCTGTAGTTTGCGTGCTGCAGGAGCGCACCAAGGCAGATTAATTCTGTCGTCGCACGGGAAGACGTGCTGGCTTTGGATTAACACTTTTCATCGTGTCGGTAGTTTTGCGTGATAACACGTCACAAAACTGCTCAAGTGCTGTCGGCCAAACTATAGTAATAACAGTACTGAATAACAAGCAAATAAGGGAGGGGTCTTACCGCCCGTGCAGCAATAAAAGTTATATCAGGCAGGAGGCAGACCGTGCAGAGCAGGAGTATTGCGAAGAGCAGCGCCGGGGACTGGAAGATGACGAGCATGTCTCCGTACACTCGCCACAGCCTGCGAGACACAATGCGAACGTTGCTCAGAGGGAGTTGCGTATTTCGCAGAGTTGAAGAAAGAATGACTGACTGCCTTTAGTAAATTAAGCCGTGCTGTTGTTCCAAAACCAGCACGACTTAGCTGGCACTTTGTACGCCAAGGCAGGTATTGACGCGAGTGTACTGTAAATCCTGCTGGTTTGGGGGGGGGGGGGCAAAAACTAATTGTTTTAGCCTTGAATTGTGATGCACTAACTTCACTTAAATGAATATGATGGGTGGACATAAAGTACTGAGACATACACTGATATAAGTGAAATAAAAAGAACACTGCGCTTGTAGTTAGCTGATATTTATATGCTCAAATAACTAACCCATTCTTTTTATGATAGCAAATGATGAAATGAAAGAACAAACGAAGGAAGATTCTAGAAAGTGTATTTCTTTGTCTGGAGGCTCAGCACTTTACAGTCACTCATTATAAAACGAAATCTGGTATGATGTCTATATCAGGCCAAGGTTGTTTATATTTGTTGAGTGAAAAACTTAGTTTAAATCACGCTAATCAACTGGCGGATTTGGTGTGATAGGCTAAGTTTTTTGTTTTGCTTTCGGTTGATATTGCGAAGTGACCCAATGTTTAGTAGAAACAGGAGGAGAGGAAAATTTGTTTTAATCTATTAAGTTCTCGATGGTCTGGTTAAAACAGAATGCCTGATAGACCAGCGGTTACGTGCATTGTAGAAATAATTCCCTGCAGACTCTTTCCACCACACTAGCTGCGACCAGACTGAAGAAACCAAGAATCGTGACTATACACGCGTGAGGCTTCGAGAATAATCTCACCTGAACCTTGTTTGAAGACGCTAAGGGTATCTCAATGTATGGTAGTCCAAACAAAGTGGCATGCAAGCTCCATTGAGTGAAGAATAAGGGCTCTACCATGTCGACAAAGCTCCTAGCTTACTGCCAAATCAACCTCAGAATAAATCTTATATTAGAAGACCTTGATCAGCCTACTGATCCGGCTTGCAAAGACAGACAAGCAATTTATACCTGCAGCTCTGCACAACCTTCAACGACACCAGATGGAAGGCCCCTCCAAGGAGGAATAATTATTATTAGTATTAATAAATCACAACAGACTGACAACGTGGAAACGGAGAAACTCCATCAGGTTGACAAACCCCCACGCAACCAGCCCTGCGAGTGAAGAAAACAAAGAAGAAGAAGAAAAAGAGATGATCCGAGATCACAGAATAGCACTGTGTAGAGATCGTTTAAAGATGTCAATACCCGCACCAGCAAAGACAGAGCCGTCAAGACCATTTCAAGCATCCACACACGATGGAAAAAACGAACGAGAATACTGGCCCGTACGGCAGCGTAACGGTTCCAAGACAAACTCTTAAAGAACACCAGTACGCCCAGTACACCTCACCCAAACAAATGGCTCCGGAAGAAAATCAGACAGTGGATGCCTAGGGCAGTTATAAATTTTATACAAAAACCAGACCCCCACCAACTCTGCGACGATGCGCCAGATCACAAGGCACAACACCATCCAGCATGAACGCACATCGACGGACCACTTTGTCAAGCAAACACAAATAACAATCGGCAGCAAAACCCTAGACTACGGAGCAGTATTCTAGAAGAGAGAGGACATAGCAATTAAAGCAACGACGTTTCAATACTACCGAGCCAAACACCCTCCAAGCACGCCTCATAAGACCAATTTTCTGCGATGCGGTTGACGCAACCGAACGAATGTGGGGCTCAAACGTCAATTTTGGATCAAAATTGACACCCAAGATAACCAAGTCATCAGCCATAGGAAGTGACACACCATCCAGTATGAGTGCAGGGAAAGGAGTTCTCACTGCACGTGACCTGGACACGAGCATGGTCTTTGTCTTCCCCGCATTTAGCCTCATCCCCCACCTAGAACACCAGGAATCAATCACTTCCAAATCATGCTGAATGGATTCTGAAACCTCCAACCTATCACTAGGCTGATCGCAAACAGCCAGCAAAGTAGCATCATCAGCGTAACCAAAAAGTAAATTATCAACAAGATGAAACAGATCCGCTGTATATACAATGAATAACAAAGGGCCCAAAACACTACCCTGTGGAACACCAGAAACCGCGTCCAAAGACTCACTCCTCTTCCCATCAACAACTACACATCGACGTCTGTCAGATAAAAACTGACTAATTACCGCAAAAACTGAACCAACAGTACCCATCAATCTTAGCTAATGAAGCAGCCCAAGATGATTCACGCGATCAAACGCAGGACTGAAGTCAAGCTGTACCAACCTTGCCTCATAATCTCCATCAAGAGCCAGCTGCAACACATGAGAAATATGAAGCAGAGCATCACAAGTTCCCAAGCCCTTACGAAAACCATACTGTATTGGGAGAAGGACACCCTGCTTCTCAAGAAAACGATCCAACTTCGACGCAACCAACCTATCATAAACTGTCGACGAAATAAGTGTGATCGAGATGGGTCTATAGTCGGAGGTTCGGGATGAAACAGAGCCGTTCGGAAAAGGGGTCACATGAGCGACACGCCGGCGTTCCGAAAAAAAAAACGTCGTAACATCCGACAGAACACAGATGCAAGCGGGGCTGCGAGCACACCAGCCACCCTCCGAAGCAAGAGAGGAAACACGTCCGATGGATCAGTGCCCCATAGGTGCCCAGGTAAAGAAGAAGACGGAGCACTTCAGTAGATCTAAAAGAAAAACCGGAGAACCTCGGCTTGGAATCACACGCTAAAGGAATGCGCACCCCGTCCCGGCTCTGCTTCCCGTCAAAGTAGCGCAACAAAAGGTCCGCCTTGGCAGCGGGCTCCGCAACAAGAACTCCGCCAGCACTAATTAAATGGGGGACAGAAGAGTTCACACCAAGCACAGCGCTCTTCAAGTTGGACCACCACTTATGAGCGCTAACAGACGAAGCTAACAACTCCCTGGACCTCAAATTAAGTTCCCTCTCAGCTTCCTCATAAGTAGCACCAGCCCGACGCTGCAGTTCCCTGAAACGCTGAAAGTCAGCGGCAAACCGACTAGTATACCAACGGATATGTGCCTCCCGCTTCAACTGGTGCGCTATCCTACAGGCATCATCAAACCAGGGCTCATCGCCTGTCCTGGCCGTAGTGAGGCGGGAAGGGACATAGGCGCGCACCATGTCAGAGCAAAGCCAATTCAAAGTAGACCCAGGATCAGGAGACTCCCTCTTAACACCCCAAGGTAGCGCAAGGATGGCGCCAGAGACGGCGTCCCAATTCACTCTGGACTTCAAAAATATTTCACGCCTAACAGTGACTCTGGGGATCCGCTGACGGACTTGCAGCGACGCAAAGAGGGCACAATGGTCCGAGGAACCAATAGAAGACACCACTGAAACTCCAACCAAATCAGGAACATCAGGCAACAGTAGGTCCAGAACACCTCCCATCAAATGGGTGGGACCCTCAACCAACTGCTCACAACCAGAGGCACTCTGGAAATCGAAAGCTGCATGGTCATGGCAATCGGTCCTCCCAGAGCCTAACCTTCCACATGATGACAACTAAAATATCTCATAAAGACAAAAGCAGAACGCCCATCCGATGACTGAATCCTGGCCATTGCATCTAAGATATAATCAAAGACCCTATTATCATTAGCAGATATGCTGCGATACACTGAAAACAAATAAAAGTTCCTGAATGAGCCACAGACTCGAAGCACCATCAGCTAGTAACATGGACACTCATATTCACTCTGCCTTGACACAACAACACCCCTTCGAACGTAAGCAGCCAGACCCCTAAATCCAGGGCATGAGTCTCCCAACCGCAGCACTGGCTTTTCAAAGTTCGTGATCATCAGCTGAGAAACATGGCGATGGCTTGAGACGAGCGTCTGAAAAGATTGGGAAATCCTCCTCTAGCACCAGATCATAATTGGAAGAGGCTACGGCGAACTCAGGCAGATTACCATAGAGATCCCGAACATTAGCACATAAGCTGCGGCAGGAGCGAGACCCTGAACCACGAGGACCGGGGCTCACTTCCACTTCCGGATATCTAACCATCAGGCACGCAAAAAACAAAAAATAAACAGACACCATCAACAAAGGAAATCATCAAAAAAATTACGAGGCAAAACAAATCGGCAGTGATAGCTACGCAAGCGGCCAGCTATCCACGCTCCCCAGACCCTGCCATCACCAGTACGGGCTTTGGCCGAAAAAAGGAAAAGGAGAAAGGAAAGGAAAGGAGCATCAGGTAGTACTACCTGACGGAGAAGATAGAGGAGCAGACTGCGGAAGACTGAGTACCCAGCTATATATGGCACCAGCCTGTTCATCTAGTCTCAAGATCACCTTCTCAGCAGGACGGTTTACAGCAGGGCATGTTCCATCTTCCTGCAATTTCTGCTGATAAGGTTAGCATGTAAATTTAAGAAGGTCATCTACGCTTCAAAGGCGCTGCTCTTCAGGGTCCATTAAACTTCCTCAGGCCACTGAACTTCTAGCAGTTGACTTTAGACTCAGCCACGGTAGAGAATCACACTGATCACAAAATAGCCTCCCTTTCACTAAAGCTACACTGTACTGTGAAGTGTGAACAGACTAAAGTTAAAATGACGCTCAACACTTGACGTAACTCACTGTCTTTACTGTTCTTTCGGCATTGATCAACATAAAATAATACGTTAAGAGTAGTTACATAGCAAATTTTTCAATATTATTGTATTTAATGTGCAACAATTGCAATAGGACGTTCATTAAAACTGCGTCAACTTTTTCTGTACATTATTAAAACTCAAAAATGAATTTCTTTAGCGCAATTGTGATGACAACTTTATGGTAGATTTGAAACAGATTCCTGAGTAACTTGTTGTTCACGACAGTACTGTTGATATTTATATTCATTTTCATTTATATGAAAATTGGTTCAATATGCCGTAATGCGCTCAGAATTTAGTTAACTGATCGCAAAGGCCCAGTTAACGGAGAAAAGTTTCTGTCGGCGACGCTGAACGTTCTCACTGCCGTATTTACTTCGACCGACAACACACGAGAGTCAAAACATGTAAACGTTTCATCTTCTTGGAACAAAAGTTTCTGCCACTGTTATGGCACCTTCACGTGTTTCAATACTGCTCTAAAACATGGGTTCACAATCAAAGGTGTTCACAGGCCTGGGGGTGCTCACACCCCCATGCAGGGGTTGAGAGATATGTAACCTTGCAGGGGGTGCGAAATCTTGGCTTATTTCCATATCAGTCAAGAATTTCGGTTAATTTAAATTTATTGCACAATTTCGTGGAAATTTTAACCATCATCCTATGGATTATTAATTTTATAGAGGTGCGAGAACATATTAGTTTTTTGGGGTTCTATGCACTGAAAAGATTGGGAAATCCTCCTCTAAAATATGCGAAGTTGCGAATTACAACTCAGTCAAATCAAGCGGATCATTTCCATCATACGAGTAACTGTAGCAGCATTCCAGATTTGGAGAAATTATTTCGAGAGTGTTATATGACACAAGCTAAAGCCGTGACTGCGGCACTGTAATCGAAAGGGTGACGAGAAACGTTGCCATGTTTCAACTCTCGTGTACAGCAGCTTTTTGTAGACGTCAATCTGGGCATTCTTTCTGTGGTACTAAATTCTTACATAAATTATACGTCACAATATTTTACTCATATGTCCATTGCCACTACTTTTTGCTTTTCATAATTTTTTTTTTAATCATGGCACTGCCTGCTTTGCTTTCGTAAAAATAGTATTGCTTGAACCGTAGTTTCTGAAGTACGTTGATCATTAAAAGGACAACAAATACTGACGGAAGTTTAGAGTGTAGACTGCCAGAGTCGTTACATGGTAGAGAGATACCTACTTGCGGAGAGCCTAGAGCAGGGATTCCCTAATTTAAGGTTTCTAAGCACCCCTAGTGATAGACGACTTTTAACATACGGACCGCCTGTCATTAAAATAGCATCAACTTACAGTAGTTTATCATCCGCTGGTAGACAACGACCTATTTTTGTAGTTGTTCAGAGCGTTATGCATAATGCTATTTTGTTAATTTAAAAATTTACTGGATACATACTTACTGAAAGTGCCAGATATACCAACTGTAAGCGGCTACGAGCAATTTCGGGATAACTCGCTACTAGCCCTCCCGCTGGTTACGGACTGCAGCATCACCTCTGCACAAGATGGGTGGCATGAATAACATCACTTGGACCTCGTTCGAAGAATCATCAAGTAAAGTAAGTATATGTAGAGCGGAATCGAAGCATACCCATAATTGTTCGCTCTCCCTCTTAATCTTATAGAGCAATTTTTCCCATTTAACTGTCATGAATCTATTTTTGACTTGATCCTGGTGACTATTCACATTCAATTGTAGTACTCCCATGCTACTACCATCGTTATTCAGAGAAATTTAACGTTTCTGTAATTGAAACCGGGTGTAAGTGATAACTATATCAAAGTAAACTTTCAAATCAAAATATATATAACAGTTAAAAAATGCTTACTGTTCTTCTTAAAACTTAAAATAAGTTATAAATGCACATCATCAAAGCAATCATAGCCATAATATACATTTAGGGGAGCTTTAAGCGTCATGAACCAATCTGGGGTCGGTGCATGAATCAACGAGGGGTCCGTGGATTTTTATGCATCTCCAATGGGAAACACTGGCCTATAGGGTAACACTGGCCTATAGGGTAACACTGGCCTATAGGGTAACACTGGCCTATAGGGTAACACTGGCCTATAGGGTAACACTGGCCTATAGGGTAACACTGGCCTATAGGGTAATTGCCAGGGCACTGACAGGGTCAAGAGATACTTACGGGAAGGCTAGAGTGTAGACCGCCAGTGTGCCTATGTAACCCACGAGCGATATGACGATCGACCCAACGATCAGCACGTTCAGGTGGTAGGCCTCGAGCAGCAGCTGTCGGGAGAAAAAATTATAAACAAAAATAATTACGCTGCTACAACACCTGTAATACCACTCGATATGTTGTTTCTTCTCAGCTACTCCCGTAACACAAGAATATTATCGTTATTATAACCTTCTTTTTCATATAAAGCTGCACAGAAGTCTACCTTTTCATTTGCATGAGATTCTGTACTTTGCAATGAATTTCAGTCACGTAAATTGACTCAACATTACCAAAAATATTGTTTTAGGGAAGCTGAGGATGTCATTGGTAGAAAATACGAACAGAGAAAGTACGGAATGGAATTGTTTTTCAACCACTCCAATGTACACCGTCATTCTTTAAAGGTATTATGAGCTAAATTACGAAAATTTCAATGGGAAATATTACCGCACCTTGTCTACATTCCTCATCTATTTCCTATACAGTGTTTTGTGCCCAAAGCCTTATGAACACCCGAAAAAACACAACTTTTGTGGTCACTGGGGGCTCAAAAATCTTCTGTTTAAGATAGTTCAGAAATGAAAACGTGATATTCTATAGCTGAGGGTTGCAGAGGTGGAAATTCCACCTTCAGAAGTAGGGGCATTGATGTAGATGGCGGAGGATATGTAGAGAAATTATATGCTTACCATTGTATATGGTAATGTGCTCATTGAAAAGTTGATCTTGCTTACATCATCTCGGGAATACGTTGCATATATACTTTTTTTAATTCCACCCTCAAGTCTCCAGGTAGAGCCCTAACACATCCCTGATATGTATATATTATATATTCAGTCTATCTCTATACATTAGCTTCATGTCATTGTTTTGGACTTCTCAGCTAGCAGAAGCAACTACCTTAACGCTGGCCACCAGAACACAAAGCGTCACCACCGCGCTGCCGAATGGATCCATGCCCAAAGTCTTGCCTGAAGGCACGACTGCAATGTCTCCCAGCACGGTCAGGTACAGGCCAAAGTACATTACCGTTGAGTGCCACAGAGCTGAAAAGAGTACAACCAAGTGATAACGAAGTGAATGAATGTACACTCTTTGAATCTGCATCTACGGCTCTTTGCCGGTGTAAATTAAAGATATTAGATATTTATTTTCCAGAAAATAAAACAATATTGAAAAACAAAGAGTGTTATTATGGCAAGTGGGAGCCAGTAAAGAGACAGATCCGATACGGAAGGAAATTCGAATAAATTCCTACATCAGGAACATTAAGAAAATAAGGGATGTTTTTAAAAATTGAGGCTGTTATAATATGATCATATTTATCGATTTTTTCGTTCTTTGACGTTTGCACTTGTCAGAAATACTTCGTGGATCAGGTCTTCCTCTTTTTCTGCTTGCTTGCATTCGATTTCTCTTGGTTTTCCCGCATTTGCAGATTTCTCTTAATACATTATGTAGGATTCCAAATTTGTACCTTTTCATGACCTGTAAGGTTTTGTTTAGAGCTGATGTTCAAAAGTGTATCGCAGGGCAGTGAAGATGTGATGCACATTTTTGAAAATTCAATGGGATACAGATGTAGTGTTGTTCGTCGGAAAGGCGATCCGTGGTAGCTATCGATTTTCCAGTATACCTTTTAAAGAGAGAAGTAATACTGGCTGATGAGTTTCAGTCAATGAATGCTACGTCATACCAACGTCAGGTTGAATTGACTAAAGAATTCATTATTTATGAGCTACAGATCCCACTATGCAGATTGAAGAACAACTAGGGATCTTGCAATGAATTTACCTTTTAATCTTCAGTGTAATGTACTATAAGGTTGAAATATGCGCCCTAAAAGGTGCTTAAATAAACCCACAACTACTGCAGTCACAGCGATCATGTGATCAGTTGCAATAAGTTAAAGCTATTCAAAACACATATGGAGTTTTACACAAGTTCATATTGATTATTATTGGCTCTATCCATATTATAATTCTGCTTGTCCCTCAGTTAGTTACTTAATTAGTTAATTAGTTGCTACGACAGTTGCGCTTTCATGAGCATCAAATCTGGGAAAATTTGGGTTTCCTTGAGGTATCCTTGATTCGACCTAGGAAGGGATTGATAGCAGAAGAGGCTAAGTTGAAATTTAAGCTGTTACTGCTCGCAGGTTTTAACTAGAAGATTCACTGCTTGACTCGGAGCATTTTTCTCCCTTCGTATGCATGATACGGGTACGAAGGCAACATAATTGAGGAACAATGCTTTGTTCTGTAGAATTTCCACAAGATTTACAGTGTTAAATAGAGGAAAATCAGGATGATACGGGTCTGAGATATCACTGCAGATTCCAGCTAGTTGCCATTTTAGCTATTATTATTCTAGTTCCACCACGGCAACATAGTGTAAAATCAGTAAATTTGCGGATGATACAAAACTGTGTCATCCTACAAAGAAAAGAGCTGAGCTCCAACAAGACCTTGACCACCTCATGGCATGGAGCGCAACGTGGCAGATGAACTTTAATGTCGACAAATGCTCAGTAATGCACGTAGGGCTGGTGAACTCTTCCACCCCATTGAAAATGAATGGGACGGAATTGGCTACTGTCACCCAACA
>LQNS02277098.1:77740-92180 GCA_001587735.2 Parhyale hawaiensis | reverse complement strand
CCCAATGATCGCTTGCGACACAACGGTCAAAAACTCAAGCATAAAGCTCGAAGAACAACCTTAAGTCAGCAGTTCTTTCCCTATTTCATAGTCAGCATTTGGAATAGACTCCCTTCGTACGTTGTTGGTGCGGAGTCGGTCAACTCCTTTAAAAATCGTCTTGACATACATTGGGAGAGACATCCTCCACAGCTAAGAACTCCTCCTCCACGAGTCGCAAGCACTTAAAGGTTAAAGCTTCCCAGGCCATTTTACCCTGACTTCTTCTCACTTCCGCTCCATCTATATATTTAAGCTCCGCATATCAGCGGCCATCGATCATGCTTGCGGGCATTATTGACCATCGCTTTGGCGTGGACTCTTCTCCCCTTCTTTTCTATTTTTTCTCCTTTCTTTTTTCTCTTTCATCTTCCATTTTTTCTCTTCTCGTTTCTCCATTCCTCTACATTCTACTAACATAATGGCAGTAGCTCATAGAGGACCGAGGTGTAAGTCCCGGTGTCTTTTTGGGAATGGGCCTTTTGTTTCGTCTACTGCCGCCTATCTAATCTAATCTAATCTAATCTAATCTAGTGCACATATCGAGTAGTTGGAAGTAGAAATTTTGAACCTAACTAATACCACTACATAAAGCAAGTGTTGCCTATATCAAGAAGTACTTGTACACAGAGAAAAGTGCTGTCCCCAAGCCAGCACGCCTTTACATGCTTCGGAGCCTGCATGGGCGTGCTCGTGTAACACTATAATTGAAGGTTTCACGCTGTTCGAATCCACCGAGACAGCCATTTGCGGCAGTGCCCGAGAAAGTGTGCTTCTTTTTGGACAATACTTATCTCAATGAAAAATTAATGCCAGCGAAACCACTGCAGTTAGCAGTTACCTGCACTGCGGAGACATCTCTCCGCGGCTCTCCCATTGGCAACCAGATCTCACCCAAGCAAAGGCAACTCCAACAAAGAGGACTCGGCACTTGTGGAAGGGCGTTCAAAACACAACCTAAACTTCGTCTATAAATCTTCAATGTATTCAAGTTAGGCTAGGTCAGGCGAGGTCTGGTTTTCCGATAATGGCATTAAAAAAAATGTGAAGCGTCAATTTTGGGTTCCTTGCAGATATGGTCAGGTTAGATCTGATTAGCTTAGGGTAGGTTAGGTTATGTTAGCTACAGCTCATTATCTAGAAAAGATCCAGAGGCACCTACCTGCGTAGAGAGCGCGCTGTAGAACGCATACATTAGTTGTGGTGTGATGAACGCGACGTTCTTATAAAACGAGAAGTGCACCAGCATAGTAACCCTGATGTAGTACCAGTGACCGTGCACCAGAAAAGCTCTTCGTAGGAACTTGAACCTGGAGAAACCAAAGTCCGCGCACTGGACCGCTTGTCTGCCCTCCAAGCCCATAATACCTGCCCACACAAAACTGATTACGTGATCAACCTGCAGTTTGTCTCTGGGTGTCTTTCCCAGAAGATCAAAACTGGCAAATCGCCAAATTTGCAACTCCAAGAAACTTGATAATTCAGCTTAGACAAATCGGAAAAAGTTTGTTTATATAAAAAAAATCGGGTAATTGCACATGGATTCCAAATATCAGGTAAGGTCAGGTGGGCAAGGACTGATTTCTCAAACTTAAGCCCCTCGCAAACATGGTAAGTAATTCTTGCGACTGAGTTTTCACCTTTTCCAGTGTAACATACCAAATTTGAAGAACACTTTTGTCTCTCGGCTCATAATTGCTTGGTTCGCTTCTAGCTGGACGCATTTTCAGGTTTTAGTACGAGACACAAGTGTTTTAGAATGCGTAACTTTCTTTGAGACTAATAAAGGTGCTAAAGGTTCAATCCAGCAAAGTGCTTATCGTATGGTTATTCTTATCGGTAGGTATATCTAGGGGACATCGTATCTACGGTTCGTGTTCTAAGCTTAAGTCTTCCATTTCAAGAATGCTATTCCTGCAGCACTCTCACTGGGAGTATTTGTGGCATTTTATATAATGCTTTTCCTAGGAGAGAGTAATGACCAGCAAATAATAGACAAAGTACATTTTTTTTGGTTGACAAGTTTCAGTAACAAATCTACAATCGATGCCTACGATGGCTAATTATGAATAGTAGCAATTATGAAGTTCTCATCATCATATTTCTATAAATTTCCAATACATAGTATTTTTAAAATATATGATAATGTTCTACAATCATTATATACGGTAACGCTAGAAAATATAAAGTAACCCAAAAGTAAAATATCAAGCATATCCGTGATATTTCACAGCAGAGCTCACTAACAAATAAGCATTGGCTGGAAAGTGGAGAGTGGGCAGTTTAGTGTAGTGAAGTTTATGGGAAAACCACGCGCAATGCTTCGTGCTGCTGATATAGGTCAACTGGCTCCAGAGGAGTAAGTACGGCTGTAGTCAACCACCGGTCGTCAACAACTATGGCACCACCGACGGAAGGTGCTTACGCATCGACCTGCACGCCCCAACGGCAAGGTAAGTGCCACCACGGTAGCTGTGCTTTCCAAACAATTGTTGACTCAGCGCACCAAGTACCACAAAGCTCGTTTACTAGGTTTGATAGTCGATCCCGGGACCTCCAGTGCTACCAGTGCAGCACACAAGGCAGCTGCTACGGAGGGCATAATACTAAAATCTAGTAGAAGTTGACGGAAATGAAGGCGCCATGTAGTTTTTAGTTGAAAGAGTCTTTAAAAAATTTACCGGTGTGTTCTAGTTCTTAATTTAGTAAGGATGTCTCGTTGATGACAGTCTCAGTGGAAATTAGTGCTTCATATGTTAAAGATATGATCCGAATGAAAGCGTGATAAATCTGCCAAAATTTAAATTTGTGCAAGAGTATACATAGACCTGTTGTTTTAAGTACATCACCGTCGCTTTACACAGCAATGAATTGTGTACAGTAAATTACAAAACTCTAATTTCTCAGTACATGGGCGTAACCTTAATGCTTGTGAAGCATAATGAAACACAACAAGATAGCACATATTGCCCTACCAAGGTCTAGTCCCTAACTTTTTAAAGTAGTCCTTGTGCCATTACATGTTTACATGGCGTCAAGGATTCTATATACTTAATTTGAGCACTAGAACATCTCATGCCCGCAATAGCGAGTTGTTAGAGTGCTGTATTTGCATGCTATGGTTTCGGTGGTCGCATCCTGAACATGTTTCTGAATTTCTGGGATAATTGGTTTGCAACGTCAGCATTTAATTCGTTTGTATTTCATTACTGAGGTACTGCCCTAACACTCAAGTTAACGTCCAGCAAGACACAGCACTAATCCTATGACTGCACGGCTTCTTCTGCGCTTTAAAAACCGATGTGCTACGTAGATTTGCTTTATATGAAAACTAAACATTTTTGGGTCTCTGTAGCTAAATAACTGAAGAATACTGTCGCTCGATTGTCTTACAAAGCTTCTTGTACTTGATTGGTCGGCAGGTAGTTAGTTATTTAAATGGTAATACGGTCGTACATAGGTACCTACCTATCTGCCTACCTGCAATATTACTAACCTACATAATTACAGTACCTACATATCTATACCTACCCACATACATACATAATATAGGTACGTACACCACCTATTCGCGGTGCGTCTTATTCCTGCCCCACACTATGAAGTCATAAGCACAGTTTGATGCAAGGACGTACAGCTCGCATGCAGTTCATGCAACCATATCTATGCTACCCACTTTAACCCTTTAAGGACCACTGGGCCTCACGAGTCCCGTTTTGCAAAAATTAGGTTTCTCAATAAAGAAGGGATCAGTGATTTTTGGGCCTATGAGCGCCGCGACTATGAGACGGTAGTCGGAGGACTTCAATTTAAGAATATCTCCAAACATCTGAGAGAAGCGGAAACTTGGTCCTTAAAGGGTTAAAGATGTTTCAGGACGAACTGCGAGCTGCGTATCCTTGCATCAAATGGTATGATTATCCTGGTATGGAGCAGTGCAGAGCCAGTATCTCTACTGTACTACCTACGAGTGGCCAGCTCTTAGCTTAACAAGCATAGACAAAGGAAAGCACAAACGCACAACTAAGCGCATCACTCCTGTGCATCTCCGGGAGGACCCCCGCGGCACCTCTGTTCTTCTCTTTTCTCTCCCCAGCTTTGCCTATCCCGTTCCACTACCTCACCCCCCTCCGCATGGAGCTTGGAGTTAGCCGTAAAACAACAACCGTTCGAGGCCGTTGTGACATCACTATCTCTTGGCGCTACTGGAAAAAATATCTAAACAGTACTAGTATCATGGATACAAAAATATGCAATTTCATGTAATGAACCAGTTGCGACGTCATCGTTGTTGCTAATCGTCTCGCAAAAATCCTGGAGAAATTCCCATCTGTACTCATTTGTCTGGGCAGTATAAGTTCATAAACCCGGCGTTTTTATCGGTCCAGCTAGGCAAATGCTGTTAAGAAGCGCACAGTCTTGCTGAAATAAAGTAAATGATGAATAAAGTAATATTTAGGCTCACCGATACCGACGTGTGCTTCCTGTATCATGGATACGTCGTTTGCACCATCGCCGACAGCAGCGGTGATTGGTGCTCCCTGTGATGACTTTATCAGACGAACCACCTGAGCGCAGACAAACAATTGGGTTCACAAAAAAAAAAAAAATTCCGAAACCGGTAGCTTTTCCCTAGCTAGCATCGATGGGAAGTGCCTGCCTTGGCGTGCTTGTGCAGCACTCCAATGTACGTATTTCACGTCTATGCACGCAAAAGCGTAATGATTTGGGACAGCAGTTGTCTCACTGAATTGTCTTCAATAGTCTTCACTATACACGATCGAGTGTATGACGTAAGATCGCCCCAGCAGTATGATATCCATGACTGTTCTTTGTAGCAAGTTTAATAATTTATCGAACACAGGTATAATTACACGTAAGCCTCATCCTGCCGTGTTTGTTGCACCAAGGCATTGAAAACATCAGTATACAATGCTCCCTAATATCAGGTGAGAGAGCTTCCTTATCAAATAAAAAAATGGCGTTTGTTTTAGTATTATCACATCCTACGAACCAAAACCAGTATCGCTGAGAAACGTGTTAACCCGAAACCAGTACGTTTCTACAAGCACTGACATGAAATACCTTCCTTTGTGTGCCCATACAGTTCAAAATTCGAGCTTTTCGTGCTACACTAGCACGCCCTGATACGGGAGCACGGGAAGGTGTGCTGGTTTTGGGACAATACTTTTTCTGAGTTAAGCTTGCGTCATGTTTGTGAACAAGTATTTAATAAGACGTCACTACCTCGCTCTATATTTTTGCCTGGGAGACATTCTGCTACAAAGCACTGCACGGTACTAATTCTCTAACCCTTTATTGGGCGGATGTAGAACGACCTCCAAGCGAAAATATTATGAAAGTAACCATACTGTACATTCGCTCCGTACATGGTTAAATAAGGTCATATCTGCGGCTTACCTCAGCCTTTTGCTTTGGTGAGAGTCTGCAGCAGAGCACGGCATCGCATGCCAGGCACAGCTTTCTTAATCTGCAGCAAAGTATTGGAGGAAAGAGTAGGGAAATAATCTAGTGACATTGAAAAATGCGTTATCAAAAATGTGTTATAAAAAGAGCAAATTTAAATTATATTAGCCAGAAAGTTCGATGCTGAACGGCAGCAAGAAAGATCTCCATTGCGGCAACTGTCCTTGAACTTGAGCAACAAAAAAAAGTAATATAAGGGAATAATACGCTTAATATGGTCCTGATCCTTGAGATACAATGCTATTTTCTTGTTGCGCTCGGGATATATATGTTTGGACGCTTGTAGAAGCATTCTACAAGTTCCTTCTACCCACATCAGCGTTAAGTTCAATAAATGAAAAGTGGCATCGACTGACACGGTAACACTGAGTTAAGCTAAGCCCAAAAGCTTGTTTTGTCCGGAACTACAGAAATGAGCTCATAAAATTGTAGTACATCTTTGGAACATGTTGCAGTTGGAAGCAACTCAGTCTTACGAAGCACAATTGAGTTGTTGGATGTCTCAATAGTAATCGATTTAAAGTTAGAACCTGGAACTCGATCGAAAGGTTTGAAAGGGTCTGAAGTTCGAACAAAAAAAGAATATTTAGCCCTGCCGAACTCGCCGAGTTAATCGAGTGAGTGCACGATTTTTTCGAGTGGATTAGATTCGATAGGCGGCAGTAGACGAACCAAAAGGCCCATTCCCAAAGAGACACCGGAACTAACGCCCCGGCCCTCTAAGAGCTATTGCCATTATGTTAGTAGGATGTAGAGGACTGAGGAAAAAGAAGAAAAAAGAGGGGGGCAGAATCTCAGTCAAAGAGACGATCATGAATGCATATAAGTTGAGGCACTCATGTCTGATGAACTTTAAATACCCAAAAACTTGAATTTTGTGCTTGGGGTTCCCACTTTAGAATATGCTTCAGCTTTAAAGCGGCAGTCTCTGCAGATGAACTTGAGACGGACTCCTCACTCTTGTTTACCGCCAAGCTCGATCCAGAATGGCAAATCCAACGCTAAGGATTCGAGTCTTGTACAAATTGGCAGCTAGTCGCATCTAATTGTCTTCACGCAATAGGCCTTATCGCAAGTTTTCCACTCTCTAAAGTTTCGTATTTGTTGCAACACATACAAACTTTTGTGCTCCTTGGTGAGTAGGTACGAGAGGGTCGCCCCGTCCATCACAAGCCGCTTGCTGCCGCTACAGCTGTTGCAGTCGCTCCTGTTGAACACGAGACGAATTCAACTTCTATAGTTAGTCATAATCAGTAAGTGTCTATTGTTGAATGAAGACGATCTCGCCGAGGAAGGAATGAGGAATTTATATGTAGTATATAAGGTCCAAGCTACTCCAAGGCGGTTTGGGAGAGTTAAGCAGGGGGGTGGGTATAATCAACAAATATTGAACTATCGTTATGACGGCTATACGCACATACCAAATCTCTATGTAACATATTATCACCAATATAGGATATTTCCGTGCAACATGCCTTGCAAGCATTCGTATATTAATAATCGTATCTCAGTTAGAAATAGGCTTTTTCCCATTCCTTCCATTTTTTACTTCCGGTTTTTTCGGGCTTTCTCTTTGGCAGGGGGATCTTGATCTTCCCTCAATGTCATTTTATTAATCTGGCCCTGTTCGTCAAAGGACAACTACAGTCAGTCAGTGAACTCAAGCCTTCGTATCTTGCCTGGTCCGGAACTTCAGGCAGGAGCGCTTGCTTCAACCTGTTGAATCAAATTTCAAGCGCCGACCGTTAATCGGTTATCATGGACACTTGAGAAAACTCAATCTTGCTCCGTGAAAAGTAGTTTCCAGCTGTCTTAAGATATATTGGGTTGTTTTTATCACCTGAAATGCAATTTAAAGTGACGATTTTAAGAATTCTGTTTCGGGTGCCGGACAAGTCCAGCCTCGAAATTTTAACGTTGCCGGGACCTCGAAAGCACCCAGAGTCAATCAGGCTAAGTTCCAAAAGTTTGACTTAGGGTCTTAGTCTGAACTTCATATGTATATGAATGTTAACTACATTACTGTTAAAATCATTCCGATTACACCCAGGCAGCTGAAAACTCCATGTTACGGAGCACGTTTGAGTATTGGGAAGTCTCGAGGGTGATTGATGAAGGGTTAATATCTGAAATTCAACTTAGCTCATGGAAGCGAGGAACATGTCTGAAGTTCCATAGAAGTCAACTTTCGTATGTTTCATTTTGCCTGGTGATCGGTGGTATCTTTCTTCTCTAAAAAAACAAATACTGCGATTATGATAAACCTAATAGGCTTATGTGAAGACTGACTAATTAATTGCCCTGTTCATTTTATTTTATCATGTGTTGAAGAAAAAGTAGGTTACACAGAATGGAAAAATAGGTGCTGTCTCCCAGTATAGCATATATATATATGTTTTTGTAACTTTATTTTTCTAAGTCTTAAGTGCTTCTATTGTGTTGAATTTTTCGTCAACCAATGTCAAAACCTAAAAGCATTGGTGGGCCATGGGCCCATGAGAAGAGAGCGGCAGAGGATCTAAAATTCAAAGCAGTTAGGCTCAAATGACTTTTTTCTTTAATGCAACAGAAGTTTATAGAAAATTGTTGGGAGCGTCAACCAATCTATTTTGTCCTTCTACGAACACAATTGCTGTGGCTAAAGTATAAAAAGTTACCGTGATTTTGGCGTTGTACGACCTCAAGAAATTTAGCAAATTGTATTTTCAAGTCCATATCTTAAGGAATATTCTGTTGCTTTATTAATACAGTCCGATTTTAAACATAGGGGAACAAGTTTATAAAATAGAAGCTTATGAAAAGTAATGTAAAATTTAGAATTTGCTGAATCAAGTTAATCTTAAATTTGACGAAGGATAGATGAGCAATGAGTGTGTCTCTACTTGACGCTATTTGTTCTTGAAATTATTCCTTCTTATTCCATACACAAGCGACACATGGAAGCATAAAATATCATCTACTACAACCGACATTGTAAACACATCGAGATTTCCCAGCCCGCGACCCAGCAAGTCTGGGCGTACCGACACAGACACGGTGAAAACTATGCATCCTCACGGTTACTCTGCGGGTTATAGTAAATCTATTCAGGTTTAATAGTAACAAAAAAATTGTTACAGGACTGACGCAAAGAGGCTACTGAAAATTACAAGAGTGTGTCTGATTGTGAAAAAAAAAGAAAGACGGGGCTCTAATCTGGTTCGAAAACGATCAAAATAAGGCTTTTCGTGATGTCACAACCAATTACAAGCGTCGATGTATTCACCATGGGGGATGGAGGGGGGCTTGCTGAAGTACAATTGGCTACAAGGATTATGAGACAAACAGGCTAACCTAGGGGGCGGAGCCAAGCTGTAGTGCATCATGGGTAATGAGGCGTGTGACGTCATAATGTTCAGGTACGGTAATTCGCAGCCAGTTTACATTGTTTCACCATCATTTCATTTGGGCCTCCGGAGTGTCCTACAATCATTATAGTTGCACAAAAATATATATCAAAGCATCTACGAACTATTTTGGCTCTCTGAATGATAACATTTTATTATTATTTAGGTAGTTTTTTCCGTAAGAGGCACGCACCCGGTCGAAGAGTTTCGGTAAAATGTTGCCCTAAGCTGTGCCGTCGCGTACGCGTCGTTAACATATCCGCCTCTCCTAATCGTAAAAACTACAGCATCATTGGGGAAAAATTATGGATTTAACATTCGCCAGTTTCAACAACATCGTTCTGTAGGACAGTTAAGGTGTAAGGAATACGGTTAGGTAACTTTTTGCAAGTTAGTTAACGCGAATCGGACGTGACCTTATATATACTGTTATAGCCTACTGCTGTAACACGCGCAGAGTATAACAGCTGACTCGGCGTTCAATCGCTAGCATCTGAGCCAATTTTAGTTGCACGGGTTTGAAATTATAAAGGATAGCAGATCACTGGTAGAAGACGAAAATGAATCAAAAACAATGCGTATTCACTGCCATAATGCTCTCGATAAAACTCACTTGATTTACTGCATTTTAAAGACGATAAACTTGGCTTTAAAAATGCTTCTGGTACATACGGGCATTTGCCGGTTGAATTCATCTCCTCTTTTACAAGCCTTTTAACCAACGTTCTTTCAAAATTCTATCCTTCACAGAGCTAGCAGAAAAATTCGTAGATGCTCTGATGTATATTTTTTACAACTATAACGATTGTAGGACGTGTATACACTCTGGAAGCCCCAATGAAATGATGAAGAAACAATGCAAAATAGCTACTGATGAACGTACTAGATTTTTATGACGTCACAAGCCCCTTTTCCATGATGCACTACAGCTTGGCCTCCTCCCTTGGTTAACCTGTTGTGTCTCATAAGTCTTGATGTAGTACTATATTAGCTGGCCAACAGCGGTTTGTAAAAATAGGGGAGTTTTCCCTCAGAACGTTGAAACCAAGAAAAACAGCTATATTGGTGCAAGTACTTTAATTATATGGTAGTAGCCTGAGCTTTCAGTAAATAACGCCCGGAAATATATACTTCAACTAAATCCTTGATTTCTTCTCTTTTCTTTGCGATTCTGTTCTCAGCAATATCAATCTACTTTTCTCTGCTGATTTTAAACTTCATTTACAAATCATGAGCTCAGGCAAAACATAAAGAGTCACAGGGGGAAGAAAGTACACTCCAGTATCTACCCTACCGCGCAGAAGTACTTCAATAATCAACACTACTTTATTTAGAAAATGACACATGGCAGTAGCTCTCTTGCTGTTTATCAGTTAATTCTTTTTTCTATCGAATGATTCAGACCTGGCCGGAGAGACCATCCAACAAACCAAGTAACCAACCAACAAATTATGTATTATTTTACAGTGGGATTTGTTTATTAGACCCTAGGTATATTTTTTCAATCGTACTATCGGTGCCAATGACGTAAATGTAGAAGGTAAGGTCAACTTGACCGCATCCCCTACTGGGAAACCCACACGCACTGGCTCGTGCTACAGATATGGGCCAATTGCCCCCCCCCCTCCCCAGAGAAGTATAAGGCTGCAGTTGACCAAGGGGTCGTCAAGGAATATATGGCGATATCGACGGAAGGTTCTTATGCAATGGCCGCGCTCCCCTTCCTCTCCATTTCTAGGAAAGGTAAGTGCCTCCACGGCAGCTGTGCTCACCTATCAACTGCTAACTCAGCATGCCAAGCGCCCCAAAGTTCGCTTATCAGGATTGCTACTCGAGCCCTCAACTATCACTACCACCAGTTCAGCACACTGGACTGTTGCTACGAAATTTTACTCCTTCAATGCATAACTCATTTTTTACTGGTTCGTAGACATAACACTATCAAGTACGTATCATATATAATTGCCTGTGCACACTGAAGGGCTAAACGTTTTTTTGCCATGAACAGCTGCTCTCGCACTTCTGCGCCACAAAAATCTTCGGTATTTACTACACAAGTTTCACTGTGAGAATCCGTAGTCAAGCCCCACTTTCTGCCTTTACAGACGTGTTGTGAGGAGGCAGATTCTCTATTTACACCATCAATTAAATTTTAGCAGGGAATAAGAGCTGGAATACACACTTCATCCACAAGCAGTGTATGGGTTAGTAGTGGCCAGGTTACTCTGACGCAACATGCGCCGTATTCACGTATTCACCACACTCGCTTGCTCCATATGTGTGCCTCACAACCCCAAGGGTCCCTAGTGCCTTCTCCGCAGGGGATGTTGCAGCTTGCCGCAGTTCATGTTGACGAGATTAGTTTTGTAAAGTTAGGTAGGCTCTCAATACTTTCCCTTCTGTTTCGGGAGGTGGGCCGCTGATAAATGTGGCCGATCTATTCCCGCTAGATGTATATACTTCTTGTTTTCCGTTTACTTCCCCTGCACGGCGTAGCTTAGCGAAAGCGTTCAGCCGCGCCCGAGTGTTGGAGATGCACAACTTGCGCCTTTTTCCTGTCAGTCACAGTCACTGACCACTTAGAATCTCAGACCTACAGGTAGTAAAGCCGAGACAAAAATCATTGATAATTTGAAACGAGACGTAGGTACTTCGCGCCCTGTGTTAAACCGCAGGAATAGTTCAGCGCGATATAGACGTTGTGTCCCTGATACACTAGTAAAATATTTTACTACTACTACTACTACTACTACCACTCGCTCGCTCAACTCTGCACATCCTGCAATCACTCATCTTCGGTGTGATGAATTCGTCACCATCAGGCGTAAAAGGTTATAAATCCTCATCAGTGTAATGCGACAGAAATCCGTCACGATTACATGTTTTATATCCAGCGCCATGGTACCTCTGCCTGCGTGACAGTCAAGGCCGTCCGTATTCATCAATATTTCAGAGGATGAGACGATCAATGTGACCTGCAGCCGAGCGTATTATTAGTGTCCATCATTGGTTGAAATATAAGTTATTCGTTGTGCTGAGAACACGCATCATAGATGAAATTCTTACAACATGCAGTAGTTATCTGTCACCAGTCGAGGCCCAGGGAAATTCCATAAGACAGAAACGTCATTCTTCATTTAAGGCTGGACCCCGTAATATAGTTATGAGGAGTGAGGATATATCACTGGTCCCACGGCAAATCTAAGACTTGTGAGCGATAGAAGTTTAAGAGTGACTTATGTCATCCCCCCCCCTCCAGACTGTCTCAGTTCTACGCGTTAATTTCTCCCGCCTATAATACTGCAATCGTAAAGCGCAGTCAAATGAATGGGTAGATGGACGGACAGAAACACAAGCACAACAATAATATTATAAATTCTTTAAAGAAAAGTGCGCAGGAGAATATTTCTGAGCAAACATCGCTTTTAGTTTGCCATGATACGAGCTCGCATAATCCCACAGTCTGCAGCACAGCACAACATTCCGCAAGAGTGGTTTGATGGGCACTGGGCCTCACCAGGAATTACGTCCGCGACATGGACACACACACACAGTTACAGAGTGACACTGTCGCCTATACATCCTCGCTTCCGCTTCGCTACACCGAGCTGTAGGAAGCAAAGACAAGTTGCTATGACCAAACAAAGTATTTTCTTTTATTCGAATACTGCCGCGGTTTCTTTCATCAGCTATTTTTACTAATTTACTCGACGCTTGGCAGTGTCAGTTTGTAACTCTGAGCGTTCCAAAACTGATGCAAATGTTGTTACTGTTGTTGTAGTCACAATGCGGAAACATGCAGCTCCGAGGGCACCAAAATTTCCGCAGGGAAATGGCCAAAAGTGCGAAGCTCCCGCCTGTTGCAGCCGATAACTGCGTTGCTATGCAAAAAAAAAAAAATGAAGAAGAATAAGAAAAGCAAACGCTATCGATTGTGAGTGTGAGAGCGCACGCAGCTCCATGGAGTGTTGAGCCTCAGCGCGTTACTCGCCGCCATATCGACCGCTTATCGTCCTGATTATCGATTCCCATCCTCCGGAGAAGAAAGAAAAAAAATATAACAGTAAAAATTAAACTTTGGAGAAAAGGAGGGCAGAGTCTGAACTGCCCAACGACTCACTGAGAGGAGTTTAGTTCTGAAGAATAACACGCTGATCCGTGCAGGGGAAAGAAAAACCTATGTAGCAGATAAACTGAAATTTCCCCTCTGCACGAGCATGCCAAGGCAGGTATAACCCGTCGCTGCACGGGAAAGCGTGCTGCTTGTTGGACAAATTTTCTCAGTGATGCTTATATACCATATGAATTCAGGGGAATGCGTGCTGGTATCGAAATACGATTTTTCTCGGTATTGAAAGTGCGCTTTCCCCTTCAACAATGGAAAACATTGCAGTTTCCGTGCTGCTCGAGCTCTCTATGGAAGTTGTTTTCGGTCGGTGCACGGGAAGACGTGCTGGTTTCGGGACAGCACTTTTTAGCACACAAAAACAGATACAAGGATAAATTTACGTGTACGACAACCAGCAGGGCAGACTGAATTATTACAGGGTTACGACACTTGTGCTATTAGCCCTTCATTTATTTCTCTCTCTCGTTAAAGAGAAGTAAGAACAGCAGAGTCATTGGAGAATGTTAATTTATTAACTACATGTTCGCATATGAACATTGCACAAACTTTTAACTAGAGTATTTGCATCAGCGTGGATACTTTCCAGTATAAGGTATCCCCAAACCATACGGTTCTTGAGCGTGTTGAATATACTGAGCCTAGCAATAAGTATCACCCGTGTGTGCACCTCGCCGTTTGCCGTAGAAAATTTCAAATGCACTTTTTCATATTCCTTTCATAGCTACTGGTATATATTTCAATGGAACAATAGATACACAGCGTTGTATGTCGGTGTGTGTATGGGGATACTTATTTGTGTGTGTGTGTCTCGATCGTACTCGAATTGACGAGGTAAACTCCCAGTGGCATCGGGTTTCAACTGATTCCATTTTAAAAATTAAAATGCTGTGCGACTAGAGGTTGTGCAGGCAAAAATATTTACTCCTAGAATCAGGAATAAATTCCACTTCCGTTTGCCTTATAGTCGGTGCAATAAGAAAATACATATCCCGCCTTATAGTCGGTGCAATAAGAAAATACATATCCCTATGTTTATCTCTCCAAAAACTGTGCAAACCATTGCACAGTCACGAGATCTAATAACGATGAGTGATTTCAAAATTAATAACATTATTAAAGATTTATCGTGTACAGTTTAGCTGTCTCGACGAATGTCGTATGAAATTTGAAAGGCTGCTGCGGGTAGACTCCAAACATACCAACAATCACACTGAAAGTGTATAATAACAGTAACAAAAAGCGAGGGTTAGTTTGGATACAAATTACACCGGAGGGACATTAGTTCAATCATATTTTTAGCTGGCGTCCCTCGGTCGGCGGTGGCCGCAAAAAGTGCCCATCTGTCCTGCTATTAATTTGTGGCCGACAGCTGTGACTGCCGCGGTAACGAAGTCAGATG
>LQNS02277098.1:54550-66406 GCA_001587735.2 Parhyale hawaiensis | reverse complement strand
GCGAAGCCGTAATTAGCGGCTGCTTCAGATCCCAGCTGTCCCGCCTTAAATTAATAAGCTTCTGAATCAAAAGTTTTTGCCCTGTATTGACTTATCCCGCCAATGGAATACTTCCTCAATACGTCTTTAATTATCCGCCGGACTTTGAATTCTTCATCATCTTGAGCTAACAGCAGCGGAGGGGAAGCGGAGTTTCGAGTTAGAAATTGGGAAATTTTATCATCGGTATCGTTGGTTTTCCGCCGTCAGTTGCGAGTCCGTGAGATTCCATAATGCATGAGCCAGACTATACAAGCGGACACCGAACTTGATGAGCAGATATTCACCTCGCTCGTCGTTGATGATGCCTCCGACAAGGTCCGACAAGTACCTCCGACAAGGTCGTTAAATGTTTTCATCGTGTTTCTTTTGTATGTTTGTTTGTCAGTCACCAGGATAACTGAAAAAGTTACGGACGGATTTTTATGAAATTTACAGGAGTTATTTGGCGTATCACGAAGACTAAATGGCCAAATTTCAGTGGTAATACGTTTGTTTACTTTTGTGTTTGGTTTTATGTTTGTTAGCAAGAATAACTCAAGAAGCTATGAACTAATCTTTATGAAATTGTAGGATTTTTTTAGAAATGGCAAAAGACATAAATTAGCAAATTTTGGTTATGATCGGTTGCTCTGAACGTCTGTGTGAGTGACTAATGTTCGTCAGAACTTTTTTTAGCAACATAAGTCGGAAAAGTTATGAACGGATCTCCAAGAAAGTTACAGAAACAGTTAGTACTGTCAAAAGACACAAATGACTAGATTTTGGTACTGATACAAAGGAAATCATAGCTTCAAAATCAATTCGAATTTTTCGTTAACGTTGTCTTGCTTTGCAAATGCGTGCGCTCTCAGGGTGCTCTAATTATTATGAAAACTACACGTCCGGGCGTCCACAGACAGCTACTGAAACCCAGATGAAGCTTTATGCAAAATCTAACGAAAACCCATTAATAGCTGACATAAACGCCTGCAGATCTACATAGCCGAGCACGAATCCTGGCAACAATTTCCGGGTCAAAATATAGCAACTCCTATTTATTTAAGCGCCGCTAAAGCTGAGGCTCATTTACCCAAAACAATTTTTTCGTGGAACGCGGCCGTATTGCTTGGGATATTCCCTACGTTCGTGGGTTTCGACGCTCAACTGTAAAATGTCAAGGTCAACCTTTCACTTTTCGCTTTACATATTACGCTACTAAGATTTGACTCATTTCATTTTCTAGCATATAAGAGTAATAAATATTATCGAGTTGGTAGACTTTATGATAGCTTGGCATACCAAATCACGCAGGTGGGAAACTTAGAGAGGGAAATAGTTCGCCCAGCAGAAGGAGCGTGTTATGTATAAGTATATACAGTGTGTGTATGTAGATATGTATATTAGGTTGAAAATTAAGTCCTTGCCGTTTCGTCACATAGTCGATATGAGGGCGAGCATAGTCGTGCAGCAAAGAAACTCCATGCTGCCTATCATAATAGGCCTTTTCTCTTGCATAGTCGTGTTTAATCGTTCCATCTGTTGAACATTGAGTTCTGCATTGACCGTTTGATTTCGTTCAAGTAATTCGTAATGCATAATCCCCTCCCAGTCCCACCATTCACTCAACATCGTTTTACGAGGATGAAGATTTGTTAACACGCTCGCAGGGCAGGCGCTAGCTTACAGGGACTTAGCCATTCCTTGTGACGTTTCATGTCGATGTACAGGCACCCAAATTTCGTCTCCAGTAACGATTCCGCAAAGAAATAGTTGTTTGTATCCTTGAGTTGAGCGGTGACGAAGAAGCAAACCGGCGGAGATTATGGGTCGTTGATACTTGTTGCTGCCACTTAAAGCATGAGAAACATATGATCCATACTTTTGAAACATACGCCTTAAGTGAAGATGCTTCTATCCAGCAATGTGAAAGTATTCCACTTTCTCTGCCAGTTCCCTTGTTGCTTCACAAGATTTTTCGTGCAAAAAAAAAAAATGTTTTCATTGTTCCTCATCGATCTCAACTGGACGACCAGGATGAGATGAGTCTGTGAAGTCAAAATTTCCAATTTAACGAGTGATCCTTTTAGCTCTGGCACCCTCTCCATAGACAGCGCACATATCGTGAGTAGCTTTTGTTGCCATAGAGCCTTGGGTGAAAGCAACAAGAAGGAAATGTCGAAAATGCTCATTTTCTCCACTCTACATTCCACTTTAGCCGGCTGAAAATACACAAACAGTAACTAACAATACTAGAAAACAAGATAGATAGACTGCAAGTGTTTTGAAAAGATTAGTTTTGAAAGAAATGCATGCCATAATTGAGAAATACAATTCATTTCAAAATGTTAAAAATGGGCAAGAACTTAGTTTCTATCCTAATATAGTATATGCAGAACACGCTCGTTCTTCTCGGCGAAAACGTGCTGGTTTTGTGACAGAGCAAAACTTTTTCCATTGTAACAATAGCCTCAGGGTATAGAGGCCACTTAACACGCCAGTCTTTTGTCCTACTTTCAAACTCCAAAACATTTGCATGTTTCGTTGAATCTCTGTGAACTCGGCTGTGTGTACTCCAAAATATTTACTAAAATGTTGGCTGTTAAGTCAGTTTGTTTAGCAAGTGTCATACGTAGAGTTTCCGATATCTTTTCTAGTATGGAAATGAAGTAAAACACAGAAAGGATGCATCTTTGTTGTTTCAGCAAACAGAAAAATGCATTCGGGCGTTGTGAAGTGTGAACAGAAGGCAAACGTCCAATATGTGAAACGGTCTCAAATGAGTCTCAGACATAAAGAGGAAAAAGCATTGATGGATGCTCTAAAACGGATTCCAGCCTCTGCAACGCCTTACAACTCCAAGGTCATTGTTCCAGAAATATCTGTATTATTGCAGGGCTGGGTGTTGAAGAATTTAGGTCTAAATCAGGCAGGCAAGGTTTGCGCCGTTCGGAGCGCTGATTCAGCAGCTGATAGGTATGCACAGCTGCTGTGGGAGCACATACTTCTCCCAGAAATGGGGAGGGTAGGGGGCATGGATTATGGCATAAAAAACGCTCCTTCGATGCCGCCGTAGTTCTTGACGATCCGTGGTCGACCGCAGCCGTACACTCCTCTAGGGCCAGTTGGCCCATATATGCAGCACGAACCAGCGTGTGTGTAGGATTTCCAGTAGGAGGTGTGATCAAGTTGGCTTTATCTTTCCTCTTTTATTCTAAAAAGATTTCATACAGAATGTCCTCGATTTAGACCACCCTTGTTGTACGCAATATGTCTAACTAGGTTGAAGCTTCTTACTTTTGGGTACTCGATATACGTTCTCTTGAATCACGAAAGCACATATCGAATACCTGGAAGTAAAAATTTTAACCAAATTAAGAAATGGAGGCCTTCCTGTGCTTTCACTCAAGAAATTCTGCTTGTGTTCAGTAAGCTGCGAGCTAGGAAAATATTTTCTATTAGGTAATGTCCCTTAGGTGTTGAAAAGCTTCACTCAACTTACTCGGTACAGAAGGAGCCATGAATACCAAGCTTTCCGTAATGACATCCAATTCGTTCATTGCAAAATACTTCCGTCCATGCAGCTTTTCAGGTGCCATGTACGAAAAAAATCTTTCAAACACTCAAGCACTGCGGCAGAGCCTATTAAAGGGTCGTAAAGTTCACGTAATTTGAACGCCGCGAAATTCTTACCAGAGTCGAAATCTTTTTTGGAAAGCCGTTCGGAATTTCTTCAAAGACACCTGAGCAGAACTTTGAGGCAGCAACAGCTACTTTTCATTTCAGGGAGCCCGTGGCGGTCTCAATTGGGTTGATGAGGTCAGGACTCTAAGTAGAAGTGCCAATAAGAAGAGCGGGGCAGGCTGTAGAGTTGTGTAGGTTGATGGCTTTAAAGTCGGGTGTCAAGTTACGATTTTCTTCCAAGCTATCAGCATAGAGCCTACTCGGTTAATACGATTACGTTCACGCGTGACCTTGACGACAGTTTCCAGTGCTTCATCATCGCGCTAAAAATCTTTATATTTAAGTCTTCAAGAATTTAATCTAGCTCAAACTTTGGTGAAATGGTCGACACCTTACTATTGTAGGTACACATAGTCACAATCATGGCTGAACTACGTAACAGGTTAATTCACGCGCAGGTAGCGTGTTAAGCCCTGCCCACTCCTTTTCAGCCGTGACGTCAGGTGGAGCAATAGATAGCAAACCGTGTTAATTAGTTCATACTTGCTTATAAATGCGGTAAAAGATAATCATTTCAGCAGAATCACAGCTGTTTACTATACGATGCAAAAATCTGTTAGCTAAAAAGAAGGCAATAAAATGTCAAACAAATAGGTCGAAAGACGAAGAATTCAACTACACGCATAGCTACTGCTTCCTAAGTATCGACATGGCTTATTTCATAATCATCACATTATCATTTTGCATACTAGTGCACTCCGCCGTCAAAAATTACCGCGGAAGAACATGGCTTACAGAAAAAAAACACAGCTGCATACGGATTCTCTGAGTTTTAAACGCTCTAGAATTAATTTTAAGTCCAAATTTATGAACTGTACTTGTGAAATTGATAATTTGAAGAGCTTTTCACATCAAAATATTACAAATTGTCAAAAGGAGGAGTGTTTTTAACTACTTCAAATTTCAAATATTACTGCCATTCGTACACTGCTTTTCTAAAATTAAACAGTTTCCCCGTCATCATATAATTTTCTTTCACGTTTTTGCAGAAAAGCGTAATTTTGGGGTCAACTTTGCTAGACAGGCGTTCACAGCCGAAACAAGAAAGATATTTTTATTTCAGTTTTTATAACGTGTTTAAGAGAAATTAGTGCTTTCTGTGGTTTTCTTGGGAAATTTGGAATAAAACTGAATTACTCATAATTGCGGTGTAGTAGTTTGTCATTTAACGGGCAAAAAAATGTTTGGAGTACAGTAGGTGCTACCGGTGTCAACAAAAACTGAGCAGATATATTCTTTTACTGCTAAAAATTCACTTTTTTCGCTACTACGGACCATTAGGAAAACGAAGAAGCTTCATCAAGTTCCATTTTTCGTGTTCAAAACAGCCAAGTGTCAAACAATAGCCCATTGTAACGGAAATAATGGTATAAATGAATTAGGAACACTATTGATACTTGCGCAACAAAGACGATCTTCGCTCCACCTGACGTCATGCGAGGAGATGCGCAAAATCGTCTCAAAATGGCCCAGCGATGAGTTAATCTGTTACGTTATTTATCCATGGTCAGAAAATAGTTATATTGCCATATTGTTGTCCCATGAATTTTTGCTGTATTTCAAGATGTGGATTTGAGTAGGATTCTAGCATCTTCTTGAGTGGCTTCATGTTTTGATATAAAGAGCATCGGTCTTCACAATACCTCGTAGTCATTTCATTTATATTTTTGAATTGGACAGTCCCCTCACTCAGGGATGTCAACTACGTAACTAATAATTAGAGGGCTAATATGACTAGTGCAGTAACGCCCGTAAGCATAATTAAAGCGATTTTGTAGTTCTTGTATTAGCCCTCCAGGGCCTCCAATTATTGGCTTCGGTGGCAGGCTGAAGTTCCCCTCTCGATCTCTCGCCTCGTTTACAGAAAACACAGCATTTTAATTATGGGTTCACTAGGATTATAACTTTTCAATTTTTTTCGGAAATTAAAGTCCTGCATCATGATTGGATGAACTTCTTGGTAGAATTGAAGAAATAAAGCTTTATTCTCAAGACTCTTTCAAAAAAGTCCCCAAATCAAAGAAAGTATTCAATACCCATTACAGCCGATTGTATGAAATGCGAAATCATGCTCTGTTACGTATCAAATATTGAACACATTGAATGCTGTTTTGTATGCAATCTGATTAACAACTACGAACCACGTGAAATTTAAAAATTGTATGTGGAACTGATGAGATTATTGATCGGTACGGGTGGAGTGGAGTTTTCACCCTGAGTGATTAGTAATCTCAGTACTTTTTTTATTTAGGGGGACTTTTTTCAAAGATTGTTGAACAAGGGATTTGGTGTCTACAGTTTTACCAAAAAGTTTATCCAATCATGATGCAGGACTTTGATTTCGGAAAAAGTTTAAAAAGTTTTAACCCAAGTATTCATCTTCTGATAAATCTGAACAACCGGCGCAGAGCTAACCCAGGTTTATACTGGGGACACACTATACCATCGATCGTTCAACTTATGAGTGGACGTTCAACTCGCACGTCGAGGATGTTTCCGTATCTATGCTACTGACGTCCACGGTGTATCAGTACGACGTGTGACCTGAAAGTCCACTGATAAAGTTGAGCGTGCGGTTGCAAAGTGTGGCTCCGGCTTTAGTCACATTCTGTGGAATGGATCGTTAGAGATCCGCTATATGTGGAAATAACCATCAGTCAGTGGACGATGGGGTGTAAGCAGAGCCCCAACATGACTAATTCCGAGGTCACACTAGGCATTCACACGAACAGTTTGATGTGGCCATGGGCAGCTCACACGTCATTTATGCTACCGCATCTATGTTGGTGATTTTAAATGTGTAACAAAACGACGCATCCTAGCATCAAGTTAGTAGCGGCAGGCTAGAGTGCTGAGCACATGGCACTGACCGTTGCAGAGTCGAATACCAAGTCCAGCAAGCGAGCACTTGTAGCGCTTGACGTACTTACTTAGCATCTTATATCTGAACAGCTGCCGCGTGGTACTGACCTTTACCAGAAATGGGGCGAGACGGGGGGTACGGGTAGTAGCATAGGCGTCTTCCGTCGATGGCATCACAACTCTCGCCTCAAAATCTGAGGTCCATTAATTAAATTCACAGAGACAAATATCAATGAGGAATAATGGGGAAACTTACTCTACTGGCGACGTCCAGATCTTTGCCAATGAGACGCAGATCCTCGTCGGTGAGTTTCTTGTTGGCCACCATCAGTGTACGGAGACCGTCCTGGTCAACCCAAAATTATTAATTTTGAGCACTTGCTATCCTACTCGCGGCCCTGTAGTCCAGCCTCAAACATGAAAAAAGGCCGTAATGAAATAAAATATATTTTATTTGGTACTGACAGGGACATGGTACTATTGCACAATGCACAATTTCTTACTAGACTTACATTAAATGGATACAACGATCAGGTAATACCATCATTACGAACTACACTGCTTTGCAGCCCATTGTTTGGCCCCTGTTTGGTAACAGCATGCCCGGCTATCGATGGTATATGTTAGATAGTTTGTAGGTATGATATATTGTTCAGGTGGCCATCTTTCACTGCTGTGGTTGAGCTACAGGGTTGTTTTACATTGGGAAAATCGCAGGCATTCACCGGCTCCCTATGTATAGTTTAGAGCAAATTAGATTAGATCAGATAGCTGACAAATACGGACCGACAGGCCCATTCCGAGAGAAGAGTCAAGACCCAGGCTCCAACCCTCTATGAAGTATTACTGTTATATCCACATTAACCAGGTGAAAATTTTACAAAAAAAAAACAGCAGCCGAGTAGGTCACAGTGCAAGCATGATTAGTTGCAGTAGATCGGTGCTATAGTTCTGAAAGGCGATATAGCAGCATGGGATTATATCAAATAATAACAATTTTCTATAGGCTCGTCTGGCCGTAATTGTCGGTCTGGGATAATTTTGCCATAAAATACCATAGGTATCATTGCAAACGTGTGCATTGTTTTTTACTGTTTGTTAGAAAAAAAAGAAGAATCATAGTGATATTCACAGCTTACTGAACTTCAACAAGATTGAGCACAGAGTGCAATAATGTTAATGCTTGCCAACTGGTATTCGTGAGGTGCAATTCTATTGTGTTCTCAATAGTTACAGAATTTGAAGCGATAATCTAAATTATCAACAAATTAGGAGTATATTTGATGACCAGAAAATCTATAAACTTAAGACAGCAAAATTGGGAAAGTGCTCTGTGGTATGGAAGCCGAAGGGATCAATTAAGAACAAATTGTGAGTGCATTTGCAAACGAAAACGGCTAACTAATGGGATTAGCGTTTCTGTCTTAAAATATAAAATCTAGTAGTTTTCGAGAGCGAATTTATGCAAGTGTTCTTCAGGATATCAGAACGTTAGGTACTGTACCATAAAATCTATCAAGTTAAGAGAGCAAGCTTAAGAAGAAAGTTCCCTTTAGAACATCAGTGCATTAATATATTTTTACTATCTACCATTATACGATAGCGAAACTGGTACGAGTGCCCTTTGGAACATCAGTGGAGTAATATATTTTACCATCAAAACCTACCAACTTATGAAAGCAGAATTGGTGCAAAAGCCCTCTGGAGCATGAGTGGGTTTATACATTTTTCCATTAAAATCTACTAATTTACGAGAACAATTCTGGAGCAATTGTGCTTTGGAACATCCTGTGAATTACTTTATTTTACAATGAAACTTTATCAACTTACGAGGGAAAAACTGGGGTACGTACTCTTTAGTAAATAATAGCAGATTAGTGTATTTTACAACACAATCAATCAAATCACGGAAGCAAAATAATGCAAGTACCCTCCGCAATATCAGTAAATTAGCTTATTTTATAACAAAATCTATCAGCTTACGGGAGCAAAATCATGTAAGTACAAGTTGGAATATCATTGAATTAGCTTATTTTACTACAACAACTAACTTACGAGAGCAAAATTATGCAAGTGCTCTTTGGTGTGCTCTACGAAGCTGCTGTGCTCACACCGGGGGAGCACCGCACTGTCAGCTCCCTTCGTCAGCAGCCAGGCGCTGCCGTCAGGAGCCTCGACGCACACAGACATCCGCTGACGCTCTGTGAACAAGTCACTGGCTAATACCTCACTCGGTCCCTAATTATCAGAGTATTTAAATCATTTCTTCTTTTTCGTTTCTAAATGTTGCCACGACAATTATTATGTTTATATTTTGCGTCTCATAATTAAGCTGTGGGAGTAATATCTTCAACTGCGCATTATATTTATAATTTATTTAGTATATAATATATAATTTTTATTAATAATAAAACTTCACGCTTTAGCTCCCACGGACATATAATACAACCCAACTGAAGCACTTTGCAACACCGGGAAGCCCGAAACGCTGCTAAAGGAAACCCAGCATAAATTCATTAACAGCTGACTTAAACGCCTGCAGGGAAATACGACCGAATGCCGATGCCTGCAATAATAAATTCAAAACCTTTACCGACCAGGCCACGAAGCACCGACCGAACTGATTAGTTCGACATCCAACATCCTCCAACGTGAAAGAGAGCGTGCCGCACGCAGCACGTGTCTCTCTCCTAAAGACCTTGAGGGCAGGGACAGAAGAATACAGCCAAATGCCTCTCATTATTGTACACCTAATAAAACATACAGAGTTTGGCAACCCTCCTCCTATGGGAAAGGTTCACCGGATCATGATCCGCGCACAGCCTGCTGGCTGAATTAGCAAGTCGGTCCAACAGACGCAAGTGAGTGTCAGCTGCTGAAGCCCAGACACGTCAGCAATACTCCAACATGGGCAGCAAAAAAGCATAAAAACATCTGCGGACAACTTCACGGTCACCAGACACAGAATTCACCTTACGCAGGAGCCCAATCTTACTGGAAACACCTGACACCAGTCGCCTAATATGCGGCTCAAAAGTTAGCTTCTCATCAAAGACAATTCCAAGAATCTCCAAGGAGCTAGACTCCTGAAGCAGAGTGTCATCTATCTTCAGCAGTGGATGCTGCGGTACAAGGGTCCGAGACCGACTGATAATCATTGACTTGGTCTTACTGGCATTCAGCTTCATAATCCAGGCCGAGCACCATGCACTAATGCGTGATAAATCCCTAATCAGAGATTGGGCGACAGCATTACGCATGCGAGGAGCAGGTATCACTGCTGTCAATGCGGAATCGTCGGCATGGTTGATAATCGTGCTTTCCAGCGAAGAGAACATGTCACTAGTATACATAACGAACAGCAGTGGGCCAAGTGCGCCACTTTGAGGGACGCCAGACTGCACTGCGACGGAGGCACTCAAAACGCCTTCAACAGACACACTCTGCGTTCGCTCAGCAACAAAATCGCGAATGATATACAGAACCCTACCACCCACACCACACGACCCCAGCCTGTATAAGAGACCCTTGTGGTTGACCCTATCAAACGTCGCGCTAAAGTCCAACTGGACAAGACGTTCGTCAAACCTACAATCCAGCGCAGACTGCAAATGGTATTACACCGACAACAATGCGTCACAACAACCAAGCCAGTTCTGAACACAAACTGACCAGCAGGCAGCAAACACGTAAACTCAGAAAAAGGATCAAGCTTGCAAGCGACCAATTTCTCGAACACCTTTGACAAAATGGGCGTCAGTGTAATGGGTCGATAGTTGGCGACATGGGGCGACACTGGACCCTTGGGAATGGGAGTAATATTCTCAGTACGTCAGCAACGGGGAAAATTTCCTAACCGTATCAGGTGCCGGAAGATCATTGCTAGCTGAGGGGCAAGAACGCCAGCAAGCTGCTTATAAAACAGAGGAAACATGCCCACCGGGCCCACACCTCCATACGGATCAAGGCTTTCAAGCAGCACTTTGACTGTACCAGATATGAAAACCAAAGAGGTCAAACGAGGTTCAGGGTGACATCCATGAGGCAATGACAACACATCTCTGCTCTGCTTCCCGTTAAAATGAGCTAACAAGAGCTCCGCCCTAGCCAAGGGATCAGAAATATACCTCCACCGGGACCAACAAGGGGTGGCCACGAAGATTCAGCACCGAATACTGAACCCTTTAGCTCACTCCACAAACGATGTGGATGGTCAATGCTCAGAAGAGACTCCCTGGAACACTGCCTCTGACGATGCTGTCACACCTCGACCCGGCGATCAACATAGGTGTGTCACATCGTGCGGTCACGCGAGCGCCGCTATGCCCAATAAGCCGTTTGTATGGCTTCGAAAGCTAACGGACAATGGTAGTGAAACCAAGGTTTAACCCGAAAGCTCACAAGAAGAGTCCTCTTAGGGACAAACCTCTCCAAGATAGACACAGTCAAGTCGTTAAGCACAGAGATAGGATTCTCACTGCCAATAATCTGGCTCCAAAGTAACGCCCTTACTGCTCGAGAATCAGCATCCCAGTTAGCCCCTCTCCTAACAAACTCAAGTCTCTTGGTGTCTACCACAGGAACAACCTCTTACAGGTCCAATAATAATAATAATAATAATAATAATAAAATCATTTATTGTTCTCATAAGGTACTGTGGCCAACAAGATTAGGACACAGCGCCTGAGGTCTTCATGATTAAAACTAGCTTAAGAATAATACTAAACACTATCATCACAGAGTTATACATAATTATGGTCTGCTGAGAGTCACTGGCACAATGCCTACACATTGTGAATAAGATGATATGAGAAACGTAGGCTACACAGAGTTAAAGCAGAATAGGTTTCTTTGTAGTTTGAAGTACCGTTTGTAAAATACAGTTGGCCAGAGAAAAGAGAATCGAGAGAAGAAGTTTTAGATTTTTAGCACGGTTAAAGGTATCTCAAAATAGGGAGAAAAGTGGGATGTGAAATTTAGAAGATTTAGGCCAGCTAGCCATTTTCAAGAGTGAAAGAGAAAAGGACTTGTATTCCAGGAAATAAAAATAAAATTTAAAGACAATGCAGTTAGATTTACAGTGCACAATATATGATAAGAGAAGAGAGGAAATGTAAAACTAGACATACTATACAGTGTAACAAAAGAAATCGGAAAAAAGCGACAACAGTCGCCAGATTTTGTCTAAGATTTTCATTCGATCTTCGATTGCCCAATTTGATTGCTAGCTAT
>LQNS02277098.1:24846-37006 GCA_001587735.2 Parhyale hawaiensis | reverse complement strand
CCGCAGCACTGGCTTTTCAAAGTTCGGGATCAACAGCTCAGAAACATGACGATGGCTAGAGACCAGCGTCTCCGAACATAGCACAAGGTCATAACTGGAAGAGGCTACAGCCAGTTCAGCCAAATTACCATATATCTTCAGTAAGCGCTATGCATCACACTTTCGGACACAAAGAATAATTGAAAATTCATCATAATTTCTAAGAATAATAATATTTTATAAAAAATTGTGCGCATACATTCTACATGTAATGTACTTTAATATCACATACAATTCAGTTTTTTTCCAACGACGGATTTAAAGCAATAACCTCAGAAATTGATGTATGAAGAAGGCTTTCGGTAGAGCTCATCCCTATATCTGCAAGGAAAGGAATGTGAAGAAATCCCAGTAATACTGGAAAACCTGATTAAAACCACTGTAATACTACAGAATAAAACCACGTTAGTAGCCATGAACTAAAAATGCTTAATTAACCATGAGATAGAGATACCAGGATAGCCGTTAAAACACGTTAATATGACATTCTGGTGCTGATACAACCCTTCATCACTGGAACCATCTACAGTTGCACCGTGTCATTTCACATTACCACCTAATAATGCTATGCTACTTTGCAGTTTCCTACATTACGTCACCTCATGGTTGCCTGCATTACATCACTGAATGGTTGCCGAAGTTGAATCACTTTCATAGTTGCGTAAGTTGAATCATTCCATGGCTGCGTAAGTTGAATGACATCATGGTTGTTCCCTACACTACATCACATCACGGTTGTCTGCGTTTTATCACTCGATGTTATATATGTTTCTGGTACATCTCATCATGGTTGCCTACATTAAATTATTTAATGGATTACTATGTTTAATCACTTCGAGGCTGCCTACATTACGACACAAAAATTTAGTGAAGGACTATTTTACATCGCTTCATTGTTGCCTACATTGCATGATTTAATAGATGGTAATGTTGTATCACTTCATAGTTGCCTCCATGACATACCTATATGATTTAATAGATGACAGGGTTACATCACTTCATGGTTGCCGGAGTTAAGTTACTCCATGGTGGCCTACATTACATCACTTCACAACTACCAATGTTATATCACTTCACAGGTACCAATGTTAGATCACTTCATATGTGCCAATGTTAGATCATTTCACAGGTGCTAATGTTAGATCACTTCACTGGTGCCAATGTTAGATCACTTCACAGCTTCAATACTACATCACTTCACAGTTTCCAATGCTAGATCACTCTAGGCCTGCCAATGCTACATAATTTCGCTGTTGAAGATGGTAGATCACTTCACGGCTACCATTGCTGTACCACTTCACGGCTACCAATGCTGTATCAAACAAAACGGTGTAGACCTTGTGTATCTAGACTTCTAAAACGCTTTTGACAAAGTCTTTCATCAACGGCCAATGAAAAAAATTGGAAACCCATGGCATCCAGAGAGACTATTTATTATGGATCAGGGCATGGCCTACGGGTCGGCAGTAGCGAGTGAAGCTTGAAGGAGAGACGAGCTCCTGGATGCAGGTATCATCAGGGTTTCCACAAGATAGCGTGCTTGGCCCGCTTCTGTTCTCTATTTACATCAATGATCTCGATCTTAACGTCCGTAGTGAAATCAGTAAATTTGCGAATGATACTAAACTGTCGTCCTGCCACGAAAAGAGCTGAGCTCCTAGAAGACCTTGACCACCTCATGGAGCACATGGCAGATGAGCTTTAATATCGACAAATGTTCAGTAATGTACGTAGGACTGGAGAACCCTTCGACCCAATTAAAAATGAACGGGACTGAATTGGCTGCTGTCACCAAACGATGTGACTTGGGCATAGCTATTACAAACAAACTTCAACAGAGTCAGCAAGTTGACAAGAGTGTGAAAACAGCAAGCAGAGTACTGGGATTCATTACCAGAAACTTTGAATACAAGCTCAAGGACATCATCGTTCCCTTGTACATTGGAGAGGCCACACTCAGAATTTGCTGTTCAATTCTGGTCGTCACATCTGAGCAAAGATATCGATAACATGGAAAGAGTCCAACGCAGAGCAACGAAAATTGATACCTCAGCTGCGAAACAAGCCGTATGAATGTCGCCTATAGAACTGGGTCTGATCTCTCTCGACAAAGACGACTCAAGGGGCAACTAAGAGAAACATTCAAGTATTTGAATGGCCTCAACGACGTACCTACAACGGGACTCTTTGAAAGAGACCTCAATGATCGCTTAAGAAACAATGGTCAAAAACTCAAGCACAAAGCTCGAAGAACGACCTTAAGTCAACAGTTATTTCCGTATTTCATTGTCAGAATTTGGAATAGACTTCCTTCCGACGTTGTTAGTGCGGAATCAGTCAACGCGTTTAAAAATCCTCTTGACATACATTGGGAGAGACATCCTCCACAGTTAAGAACTCCTCCAGGAGTCGCAAGCTCTTGACGGCCAAATTTGCTTCGGAGGCCACCTTAATCCGTCTTCTTGTCTCTCCCGCTCCAACTACACAGTTTGACATCTCCAAGAACCGCATATCAGTGGCTCTTGATCGTGCTTGTGTGCGCTCATGATGGTCTCTTTGGCAGTTATTCTTCCCCATTTTTTCTCTTTTCTGCAGTCCTCTATATCCTACTAACATAATGGCAATAGCTCATAGAAGGGCGGGGTGATAAGTTGCGGTGTCTCTTTGGGAATGGGCCTAATGGTTGGTCTTCTGCCGCCTATTTAATCTAAACTTCACGACTACAACTGCTGCATTACTTCGCGGCTACCAATGCTGTATTACTTCACTGCCGTTAATGCGCAATGCTACACCACTTCATGGCGGTTAGTGCTTCATCATTCAAATCACTTCACGACCACCAATGCTATGTCACTTCACTGCTGCCGCTGCTAGCTATATCACTTCATTGCTTCTAATACTAGATCACGTCATGACTGTAAGCTGCTCTGACTCACCCTTCAGCTCTGCTGTCTGTTCTGATCATCTCGCTTAGCCCGTATGCCAAATAAATTTCATTAACACTTTCATCAGCTGTTTACTTGGCATTTCATTACAAATCGAGCATTCTACAAATCTGAGAAGCTTCTTTTCCACAAAATGAAACTGTTTAGTTCATAAACTGTTTCAAAATAATTTTACTCGACTGCAAATATCAAAGGATGTCATAAACAGGTGCTCTACGTAATTACACTTCAAACCTTAATATTTTTGTTAATTTCTTGCGTATAGAAGTTTTTGAAGTATGTACAAGCTTGCCAGTCATCACTGAATGCAAAAGTATGAAGTCAAATAGGTAGATAAAGCATGGAAACGTAATGGGAGAACATATAAAAATGCGTCTCCGGCACCGTTCAGTCAGGCCTAATTGCGGGACCGAAATTGCTTTAGGGGCCAATGTCCAGTTAATGTATGGTGTGGTCTATGAAGGGACAAATGACAGTAGTGTGAACCCGGCTTAACCAGGACAACGAAGAGCTATTATTACGTCCAGCTGCACAGGTTAGGTTTTCGCGATGTTCATGCATTAGTGGAGATATTAGTTACTACAGTAGTTCTTTCATTCTTCCATTGCGGTGTTGCCACATGTAATTCAATTTTTGCTACCTTGCCAAGAGCTTTTGGCTTCGGCAATGTTGCCATAAGGATTTCAGAGCATATCAGGGATTACATATGTTGCCACATGTATTTGAATTTTACTACGTTGCCGTATGACTTTTTCTATAGCACTCTTGCCATGTGCAGTTTCGAGAATATCAGATTTTCCATGTGTTTCCCAAGTACTCAATTTTTGCTATGTTGCTATTAGCCTTTGGCTACAGCAGTGTTGCCATATGCATTTCACAGGAGCGATGCAGCCCAACCTACAATGCTCTTGCCCCCACACATCAACACTAAAATCAAGACAACAATTGTCCTTTGTTCACAGAAGGCAATTATTGCTGGCAGAGGTCGCTTCGCTTGACTTACTACACCTGAATTTCCCTTCGCTTGTTATTGTCCGGCACAAAGCGCTTCAATGGAGGCTCTGCAGCCTCCCAACTAACAATATATATATATATATTAAATTGCGTACGCTATCTCGTAGTTATCGTACAACGCTGGGAAGCTGAGATTAAACTATATGTAGTTTTAAATACAAATACTGTAGTTCTCTCAGCCTATTCTAAATCTGTGCCCATATCAAAATAATTTAATAGTCTGAAAACGAGAATCTCAAGCACGTTGCTGCTCTGAGTCTGAATTGATGCCGGTATGAACATTTATTGGGATGTGAGTAGTGTACTGAATTCAGCTTCCATGTGATTTCTGGTATGAAAGTCGGAATGAAAAATTTTTCGGAGAACAAAATAATATTCGATGAAGTATCGAGCACTAACATCAGAAGATTGCTTCCCGAATTTTAAAAAGAGAAATGTAGTTAGATGTGCAAATCATTTACGTAGCTCATACAAAGTTGTCATCGATTGGCATGTCTTCTCCGGAACTTTAAAGAGGAACGTTGATTGCGCCACTATGAATAGTGCTGTAAATGCAAAAAGTCTAATCACCTCCGCCAAGGTGGTTATGTTTTCTTCGGGTTTGTCTGTCAGTTAATCTGTTTGTCTGTCTTCAAAATAACTCAAAAAGTTATGGACCAATTTTGATAAAATTTACAGGAATTAAATATATTATGAGGAACAAATAATTAACTTTTGGTGATGATCCGTTCATCCGTTTGTTTATTTCTATGTCTGCCGTAATTTTTCAGTGCCATACCTCAAAAAGTTACTGACGGATCTTTATGAAATTTACAGGTGTTGTTAGTAATTTTAAAAGACATAAATGATCAAATTTTGACGCCGATCGGTCGGTTTGTTAGTATATTTGAATGCTGTTGGTCACAGTGTTTGTTAGCAGCATAATTCAAAAAGTTATGAATGGATCTTCAAGAAAACTGCAGAAATTATTAATACTATTGAAGGGCACAACTGATTAGGTTTTGGAGTTGATACACAGAAAATCATGGTTTCAGAGCCAATTTGAATTTTTTGTTAACGTTGTCTCGCTTTGAGGAGGTATGCTCTCTCAGAGTGCTCTTGTTTATAAAATAGAATTGAGTTTTGATAGGTCGCCAGAATAATCAAGTTTGCTTTACGGCACAGGAAACCCGATTCAAGAGCTCGAAAGCAACGCACCTGTTCGATATTAGGGATGAGTTATTCGTAGGGTGCTTCTTTTCTTTGTGCGGCAAATATTCTCAGAAATTTTGAGGCATACTCACTGAAATATTTTTGTGTCATGGCGTGTATTTTTTTTCGCAAGCAGTACTTAATATATGTCTATATATAGTTAATAGATAAATAATTTAGCTTTTAGCTGACAATTTTGTGCAGGTATTGCTAAGAACTTAGACTGGGAACAAACACGGGAAGCAAACTCTTGTACCGCTCACCGCATATCTACTGAACACCAACAATATCAGTCTCTGTTCTCACTATTTATCTATCAAACAAAAACCACAGTCTATTCGAGAAGGAAGCTCCTGCACCGCTCACCGTATATGTACTGAATGCCAACAAGTCTGGAGCCCCGGAGCAGAAGGTGCTGAGTAGACAGGGAGCTACTGCAGGGCACTTCAGTGTCCAGCAGGCAATCCATTCGGCCTTTGAACTCGTACAGGTTGGCGTGAGGGGCCTGCAGAGCAATTAGAGAGACCAGTACTGACAGCAAGACTCGTCTTCAGAGATGTTGAGAATTATCTATTTATAATATTGTTCTGCTAGTGGCTCCATACGCACATAGGTGCGTGCGTCCATCCGTTCATCCGTCAGCACATTACGCTTTCATGCAGTATTGGATGGGAGAAAATAAACCTCTTCTCTCGTGAATGAATTAATTTCCCTGGTAGGAATGAAACTAGATGAAGTTTAACGTATACATGTTTGTAATGTAATGAGAACGTTGGTTGGCGGGTTCATATCATGATAAATATTAATTCACTTCTCCAAAGTAATTTCTAATGGGCCGAGCTTTCGGCACTGGTCAAGTTAGCGCCTCTGCCAGGGCGCTAACTTAAACCAGTGATGAAAGCTGAGCCCATTATAAATTAGAGAGCATCCTGAGAGAGCATATCTCCTCCAAGCAAGGCAACAGTAACGAAAAATTCAAATTAGTTCTTAAACCATGATTTTATTTGAATCAACACCAAATCTAACCATTTATGCCTTCCGATAGTATTAACAGTTACACTAATTTTCGTGAAGATCAGTTCATAACTTTTTTAGTTATGCTGCTAACAAACATTATGACAAACATAAGTCAAACACATAAATCAATCCAACTGATCATCACCAAAATTTAATCACTTATGCCTTTTAGCATTACCAAAAGTCCTGTAAATGTCATAAAGATCCATCCATAATTTTTTGAGCGATTGTGCTAACAAGCATAAAATCAAACACAGTGACAAAACACACGAACGAACGAACAGATCATCACAAAAACTTAGTCATTTACACTTCGTAATATACCTAACAACTCATATAAATTTCATGAAAATCCGTCCATAACTTTCTGAGTTATGGCACTGAGAAAAAATAGCCAGACAAGCAAACGGACGAACAGATTTGCCCCAAAAGTTAACCATCCATTACTGTTACCATACTTAACAATCCTTGAAAATTTCGTAAAGATCCGTTCGCAACTTTTTAAGTTATCTAGGTGACAGACAAAGACGACAAAAACATAATGTCCTTGGCGAAGGTAACGATGGGTCAAATATCCTCTTCAGTGACGAGAGCAAGTTTTATGTTGGTAATTGAGACATGAGGAAATAAAATACGTTTGATGACTTGAGTTCTAAAATTAAATCCTTAATGTGTAAAGTTTAGAAGAAGTTCTAGTATTCTAGGAAAATTCTTTTATGCATCTGGGATGGAGTTTTGACAGAATTAAAATTCAAGTTAACTCTTAGGTTTAGGAAAACATTGCAGTGCCCTATGTGATTCCAACAGTAAGAGATTTCTTGGTCCACGAAGCTATATCTATATGTGCTAGAAAACTCACCTTGCCATCCGGCTAATACGTTTATGCCGTTTTTAAGAAAAATGACACTATAATGACATGTCCACCTCAGTGCAAACAGAGGAATGGTTGTTTGCCATTAAGCACAATTAGTTAACTGTAAACTACCTTGTTTAAATTTGCGTCAATGCACATTGTCGTTTGTGATGAACAACAGATGAACTAGAGCGTTGTGATGAACAACATTGTCTTTTACGATTAATTATTATTGCTTTGTTGCTAAAATATTACTTCGTTAGTGATAAGAGACCAGGTGTTTTTTATCGTAAAGAACATACTTTTCTCCGTGACATGTCCTAACCTGCACTGAATCTTTAAAAAAATTTTTGGGTTCATGCTAACTCAAAGTTCCTGACAAACCAGCTGTAGGAAGTCACGTGCAATGAGGGACAATTCACTGCTGGCGCTCCCGCTAGCGGCAGAATGCAGCATCATCCCTCAAAAGTCGGATGAAGTTGCATAGCACCGCTAGGACCTCGTCCAAAGAACTTTTAAGGCCTTGAAGGTAAGGTATAGTCCGCCTTCATTACGCCGTTTACAGTAGCTGCTTGATAACCGAGAGAAACCAGGGTTATATTTCATGTTTGTTTAGACACCTGCAGTGCGGTAGCAACGAGTTGGGTTCTTACCTGCGCGTCTACTATGCCACTCAGTTGTCCCAGCTGGTCGAATGACGTCACGTGCCGCGCACACTCTGCAACTTCGTACACCTGTTACGTGTGAGAAGCAGGAGCTCTAATGTTATTATTATTACTATAGTATTATCTAAAACTAGCGGATGACCTCTTGAACGAAAATCCAAAAGTGCTGTATTCTCGAGTGCTGAGTAATATGACGCCATAGCTTAGACAATCTGTGGCCAACTGCAGCCGTGCACTCCTCTGGGCTCCGATGGACAGTCATCTGCAGTGCGAACCAGATCATGAGAGTTTCCTAGCTGAGGGGTGGGGCGACTTCACCTTTTTCCTCTGATCACGAAAAAGCAAACTTTTTTCGAACAGAGACTTAAAGACGTCAGATTTACACAAGTAAATATAGGGGCATCTTAACCGTTTCATAGTGAGATGAGTGAAACGTGAATATGCGTTGATACTGTGCAGTGCTTGTTTTGAGTAATTGCAAGTCGAACTCTTGAAGTTCAAGAGCCCCACGGACGCGAGTCTGGGGTACAGTGAGGGCCTAAGAGGTTAGTTTTCGCTGTGCGAAATTTTCTAAAATATCCCTTTGAAAATTACAATTTTATAAAATAGCATTCCAAAGGAACCCTACGTTTGTAATAAATGTTATAATTTTTAAAAATCCCAGCACGAAAATAAGAGGCAAGGGCCTCTCTTGCTGAGATGTCCCAGATAGAACAGCAGCCTATGCCGGAGCAGCGGAACCATATTCTTCGATGAACTAATGGAAGCCCAGGTAATGCATGTAAATATTAAAAACTAGAGAACTTTGAGAGCGCATTCTTACGCCAAGCAAGTCACGGTAACGAAGTATTCAAATTGGCTCTGAAACAAGAATTTTTTCCTTGTATCATCACTAAACTCTAATCATTTGTGCATTTTGATAGTAATGACAACTTCTGTAATTTTCTTGTAGATCCGCTAATAACTTTTTTACTTATGCTGCTAACAAATATTCTGACAAACATTAGTCAAACACATAAACAGACCAACCGGTCGTAGTAAAAACTTAATCCTTCAAGTGTTTCAACACAACCAACAATTCCTGCAAATTTCATAAAGATTCGTTTATTATTTTTTTAGTTATTTTGCTAACAAGCCTACAATCAAACAAAAAACAAAGAAACGAACGAAAAAGCCGATTATCAGAAAAATTTAGTCATTTACACTTAGTAATATACCTAACCACGCATGTAAATTTAATAAAAATCTGTCTATGAATTGTTGAGTCATGGTACTAAGAAAAAATAAGCAAACAAACAAACGTGATGAACGGATCCTCCCTGAAAATTAATCATTTGCGGCTCCTAGCATACCTAACAATCTCTGCAAATTTTGTAAAGATCTGTCCATAACTTTTAGAGTGATCTTGGTGTCAGGCAGATAAAGGTAAAGGTAGAAGGTAAAGTCAACTTTGACTGTACCTTCCACTGGGAAACCCGTACGCACTAGTTCGTGGTGCAGATATATAAGCCAACTGACCCCAGAGCGGTAAGTTGAGCTGCAGCCGACCACGGGGCGCTAAGAACTATGGCGTCGAAACTGAAGGTTTAACGACCAGAGCTCCCCACCCTCCCATTCCTGGTCAGGTAGGTGCTCCCACCCAGCTCCGCATACAAAGCATTGCCTACTCAGCACGGCGGATTCTACAAAGATCTCTTGAAAGGCTTGTCACTAGAACTCGGCACCTCTAGCACGGAAGTCAGGCACGCATGGCATGCTGCTCTGCGAAAACCTAACCTCCTCGGCGGAGGTAACCAGGGATTGTGAAAACATTTAGCAACTTCTTTTTAATACCAAGCCTCAAGAGCTTTATGACGCATGTTTCTTCACGACAGATACTACTGCGTACATATGATTTTGCTGGAAAGGCGGACTTGTTCTGCGTGGGCAGTGCAGTGAGTTTATCGGCTATACTGTTCGGCACCGGAATGACAACGAGAGAGATTCTGAGGCAAATGGCAATGCAAAATAATTGATATTATTACCTACCAATGTGCCTATGTGGCCATGACTCTTCTAGGTCCAATAGCCATGTAAAGTTGTGAGGCCTGCATCTGGCTGTTGGACCTACCATTGCCAACAGTACAAAGGTACTCCTAAAATGTAGACAGAAATATCGACTTCTTTTTGAGAGATGTCTCTGTTACGTGCTGGTAAGCTCTACAGAAAGCTTTCTCCCCTATATTCAATAACTGTTTCCTTTTTGATAGCACTGCAGAAAACCGTGAAGATTTACTGTAGAAAACTCCACCAGTTCCGTTTTATGACATAGTTCTGCCGGATACGCTACACCGTGGCTGCTGTTGCCACTAGCCCCTACCGCTGGCGCTGTATTGGGACAACATATCTGGAATTTCTCCTGGAATATTCTCCAGTTCAGGAGTCTGCGTATTACTTAGTATAGCTTACTTTAGCGTTGGTTTCTCCGTCCAGGTTAGCAGTTGTAGCCGAGCACTTGGGGGCCCCGTCGGCTGTGGAGAGAAGCAGCATGTCGCATGGCAACATTTCGTTGCTTCTTACTTTGACGATGTCACCCACCTTCACCTCTTCACTCTTGACCGTCTGAAGAGCAAAAGCGAAGACATTACAGAAGGTACAAAAGCCAGCTTGGCTTGAATTTTTCGCAAAGTTTTTATAGAAACTTTCTGAAATATTTTTTAACTCTAGGACGCTCGGCATCCTTCGTAGATGACAGTATTAACGATGTTTGTCCAAGGAGAAACTAGTTCCTTCAAACGTCAATTTCTTTCTTTTTTCGTAATCTTAGCACATGCAACGTTCCATTGGTGTCCCATTACTCCATGAGGCCTGTCCTCGCTACCATTTCCACAATAGTTTTTCAATCCATTTCTTCAAACATGATTTCTTTTTATAATCTCGATTCATGCGCAGTTCCACTGATCTTCCTTTTCCCAAACTGCTTAGAAGCAAGGAAAACTTAATTACCAGTTCTAGAAAAGAAGATAAGTACACAACAGCTGATGTAAAAATGGGACCTAAAACACAAAAATGGTATTCAGATCTAAAATCACCAAGACGGATTCTATAAAACTACACTTTGGCAGAATCCCAGCAGTAAAAGGCTTCGCTGCCACTGTCATTAAAGGACTATGATCTATAGGAGTGCATATACACGGAGACCATACTTGCAGAAAGCATAGCAGACCATGCAAGATTATCCGCAATGATAATAACTTATCCCTAGAAGACCCAACTAAAACGTCTGCGTCTCGTATAGGAGTAGCATTAGTTGAAACGTCTTATAGGAAAGTCTCTAATATTACAGGATTATTGATTCTTTTAGAAAGTGCCTCACTCATGGCATGAACAGGGCAACAAACTCCAGGAGCACTACCGAGGCCTCCATCGGGCGACGTGTCTCCTGATTTATGGCTCGCAACAAGATGGATCGCAGGTGAGTCCATTGCTGGCGGAAGTATCTGCTATTGCTGCATAATAATTGTGTCCTGTATTTGATACGGCAGCAAAAGAAATGGTAGCCGGAACGTACGGCTGACAAATATCCCTGGAGAATGTTGGCAAAGTGAGTATGCAAGAGTTTTACACTCTCTCCTGAGTCCTGACGCGTCTTGTTTCGCTGCCGGTATTCTCGGTTTCTTCGAACTTCAGCGACAATCTGCTGCAGGGGTTGTCGTTCTTTCAACATTTGTTTTACTTTGAACATTCTTGGATTCCCTTTACTAGCGTAGTAATCTAGATCAGAGGATGACGTCAGCTCAATATTGATTCTCTGTGGAGATTCTTGGACTCCCTTTACTTGCGTAGTAATCTAGATCAGAGGATGACGTCCGCTCAATATTTGTTTCACTGTGGAGATTCTTGGATTCCCTAGATCTAGATCGGATATTGTCGCCCACTTATTATTTGCTTCACTGCAGATGTTCTCGGATGCCGTGTATTCAGTGATGATCTGCATCAACGGTTGTCATCCGTTAATTTTTTTTTCCGCTGTGGGTGTTCTAGGATTCCACGTACTTTCGTGGTTTTCGCATCGAGGGTTGTCAATCACTCACTATATATATATGTTTCACGATGGCTTTTCACAAATTTCATGTGTTCAGTTGACGTCGCTCATCATTTATTGCATTCCACTCTGGGTGTTCTCTACGACGGGGGTTTCCTTTACTAGAGAGTATTCACCCACAGCGAGTGAGCAATCCAATCCCATACGACTGTCGGTTCTTCCGAAAGTCCATGCCGCTACTTGAATTTTTTATTCACATAGCATTATTATATTATAGCATTATTATTATTATTATTATTATTGTTATTAAATCACACCAGACTGGCGACGCAGGAACGGAGAAACTCCATGAGGTTAACAAACCCCCACGCAACCAGCCCAGCGGGTGGAGAAAACAAAAGAATAGAAAAAA
>LQNS02277097.1:44452714-44464401 GCA_001587735.2 Parhyale hawaiensis | reverse complement strand
CTGAGTAATACTGCTCTGCTGTCTGAGTAATACTGCTCTGCTGTCTGAGAAATACTGCTCTGCTGTGTGAGTAATACTGCTCTTCTGTCTGAGTAATACTGCTGTGCTGTCTGAGTAATACTGCTGTGCTGTCTGAGTAATACTGCTCTGCTGTCTGAGTACTACTGCTGTGCTGTCTGAGTAATGCTGCTCTGCTGTCTGAGTCATACTGCTGTGCTGTTTGAGTAATGCTGCTCTGCTGTCTGAGTAATACTGCTGTGCTGTCTGAGTAATACTGCTTTGCTGTCTGAGTAATACTGCTTTACTGTCTGAGTAATGCTGCTTTGCTGTCTGAGTAATACTGCTGTGCTGTCTGAGCAATACTGCTGTGCTGTCTGAGTAATACTGCTTTGCTGTCTGAGTAATACTGCTGTGCTGTCTGTGTAATGCTGCTGCGCTGTCTGTGTAATATTGCTTTACTGTCTGAGTAATATTACTGCTCTGTCTGAGTAATGCTGTTGCGCAATCAGCCTGATACTGCTACTCTGTCAGTATGCTGTACCAGCCATATTATCACCGGTCCCCATCTCCAGCCCTATTAGTATTCCGGAATCATGTCCGAGTGATGTCTCATTCCTATTTCAGTCGCACTGCCTCTCGTTGAGGACAAGAACTTCTTGGTGAGATCACTAATTCCAAGCTCAGTTTTATAAAAGAGGTCCGCTCTCCGAAGTCAAAAATAATGACATTCTGAACTTAGAGGTGATTAGGTTATTCCACGGAAAATTTATTTCGTTCATGAAACAGTAGATATTTGTTATTAAAGTACTTTATGTTGCGAACGGACGTTGACATCGAGTAGTGATGCACTGTTAAGAAATATGAGTGTGCTGATGTAAAAGGGAATGATTGTCTACTTTCAAGCGATCTACTTGTGCTTTTCAATAATAAATGTGGAAAATGAATGCACAGTTCCAATTAGCTTAAGAATATATATATATGGTTTCTGTCTCTGTTGATCCGTTAATAAAACATCCAATATAATCTACTTGAAACGCAGCACACAAAATGATGTGACAACTATTTTGCATATGTAGCTACCCGGGAGAGGTTTCGTAAGTTTTCTCCTGTAACTTTACAATGCAAATGTTGAAAAGCTCTGTGTTATTTTAACTGTCCCTTTACGGTGCATCACTAACACTTTGAATACGTGCAAACTGAATATCAGACATTACGACATCACGTATTTTGAAACTATCTTAAATCTATGAGAATAAAAAGATATTTCTTGGTGTAGCTTGAGCGGAATTGGGTTGCATTGGGAACATGGTGGTGCCTTTTGCGTGAGTCTGTGTATCCGTATCTGCCTACCTAGGATAGTTAGTTGAATGGATTAGCGGCGTGGAAAGGTTGCGTTCTATCCTACTGGATGCCCTAGTGAGCTGTACGTTTTTTGCAAGGTTCTAGTTGTCCATCCAAAGTTAAATACAAAAATCGTTGCACAAAACTGCCTTTTAAAGGCATGAGAATATTAATTGCAGTAAATTCCGAGTTAGATTTGCAAGAACCTATCCTAGAAATCGCTTGATAAGTAGAAAGAGAATCACCAACATTGTTACACTTATTGCTAAAAGTAAAAGTTCGACTTACGAAAAGTCCATCATCGCTATATATTCTGTAGTATACGTATGATGCAAAAAAATAGATAATGGATTATTTGAAATTCGAAAAGTTTCTTTTTAGGAAACATTCTGGCCGCTTTGGTACTGCTGTTGTTCTTTAGATAGCATAAGAAACATTATACTCAAGACACTGACTATACGTACTTCCGTAAACTTTGCTAATATCAGTGAATACAGAAGAGTTAGTCTGTTTACATATGTATATTCTAGGAGTGGTGACTAGACGCATCGATATTTTAATACCCCCAACAATCCAGAATAGAGGTGGATTCCCACGAGGGTCAAATAAGTTAGTTTTCTTTTGTACCGCATCCCCATGCGTCGTTGTGTCCCCGTAAAGAAAAGCAAAAGCGCACAATTCTTTCAGCTGTAATTTACATACAAGAAATCCGATGAGACATTCGGAACTTTACTAAAGACAGTTGCTGAAATAAACTGACGTGACAGTTAACATTTTAGTAACTCTCTTGGTAGACTCGCAGTTGCAGCTGTGACGGTCCAACAAAACCTATAGACGATTAGCTGAGATTTATCCGTTCATTTGACTGTCGTATGAAAGACTAGACGATCGTGTAATCTAAAGCCGTATTCACACTATAGTCATTTGATGCTATCAGAGCCCATCGCGTGTCCGAAAGTTTGTTGATTCTTTGTAAACGCCAGCAAAATCGCAGCATTTTCAGTGTTAATTTACTCCAAATTCAAAGAGACCAATAAAGGTAAAGATAAAGGCAACTTGACAACACTCCCAAACTGGGAATCCGACAGGTCCTGATTCATGATACAGAAACATGCCAACTGGCCCCAGAGGAATGCACGGCTGCAGTCTACCACAGATCACCAGGAGCAATGACGCCAACGACGGAAGTCTCTCATGCGACGACCTGCGTCCACCCTACCCTTCCTTTGCCAGTCTCCCTCGACTTCACCGTCCCCATCTGGAGTTCACAGTTAGGCACCAATAAAACAATAACAACAACCTCCCAATCATTGACATCCCTGGTTAGGGTCATTATCTGGTGACTACATTACGCGCTGACCGGGCACATCTAAAGCAACATGGAGCTCACCCATCTGGCAGCTGGACGTGAACCAGCTCCTGAGTGTCAATAGAGCACCCATTCTCTGGCAGCTGGTGGAAGCTATGTGACATTGCGTCTAACATTTTAACATATTTGTTCGTTGACATACAGCTGTGTTTGTTTACAAGAGAGTAACAAAATGTTCGAACTTTTTGTATCACGTACTGAGAACAAAAGATTATAATATGAACCGCCCTAACTGTCTCGCTGTAATAATTCAGGCACTAATAAGTGGCAACGGGACTCTACCGGGCCGTTAACGAAACTGAAACTCGTTAAACCGGCAATAAATGCGGGACTTTCATCACTGCCGGAGCTTTCGTTGCCATTTGATTCGTGTCAAAATTCTTGAGATGGCCGCTGCGAAATGGCTGACTTTATACGCATGATATCAAGGTTATGTTTGACTAGGAATGTTAAGAGATGCTTTGTACGCTCGACATTTCATAGCATCGGCTCCTGTGTGATACTTTTGACACTTAGCCCTATCATGCCAGGTGCTGATATTTTATGCAAGTTTTTTTTTATCCTGTTGTAGCTCTACTCAAAATAATCATTTTTTTTTTCTTAGCCAGAGAGCATATACAGCATAGTAGGGTTAAATAAATACTATTCATCGTCCAGCTAGACTATGGTATATTATTATAGTTTTTTTTCTTGCCCTGTTGTATTATTAGAGAAAATAGGCTTTGTATCGAGGCAACACAGTCTTGCGCAAATAAGGTTCACATTTTTCTTATGTTGTTGCATATACAGGAACTCCCAAATAATTATATTTCTACGAGAGGGCAAGATCAGGTTACGAAGTAAAGGGCAATATATTCATATATATATCACAAACTGTTAGTTCCACTCGCACCTAGAAAATAAATCATATCCAGGTAGGCAGCTCACAGTCTGACTGCGACATATATTGGGTAGTAAATATTTCGTGAAGACTACAAGCTGCCATATAAAGAGGTAAGCGCTGCAAGTTAAATCCTCACTGTAGTGAAGCTGGGCAGCATGCAGTACTCCGCGTACTGCATGCTAGTACTAGCCTTGCAGTTGCACTTCGCTATGGGTAAGGTCAAGAGTTCGATCCCGCGAACTACTTACAATGTATACATATACAACAAATGCTTCTAACCACAATAAATGTGTATTCTAAAAGCTCTGACACTTTATATAAACACTATATGCTCACGTGCTATGGCAATATCCAGAACGAACCGAATCCTCGGCTTTGACTCCTCTCTGGGAATGGGCTTCCTTGTAAATGTGAAGTCAACTCGACCGCATACTCGACTGTGAAATCCACAATAATTGGTTCGTGCTGCAAAAACATAGATTCCCTCTAAGCCCACAGAGAAATGCCCGGCTGCAGCCTATCACCCCTTGTTAGAGCTGTGGCGTCAGAGACGGAAGGTGCATATGACAGTTTTGACCTCCCAACCGTTCCCATTTGTGGTTAAGGTCAGTACCCCTGCAACGGCGTGTGAGCGTTAAAAATGCTGACGCCGCAAGGCAAGCAGTGAAAGAATTCACTTGCCGGGTATGTTGGCTCTCTAGTCTATTGTCCATTATCCAGTTTCTAATTATTTAATCGTAAAAATTATTTTTGGGCTTGCACTATATATCACTGAGAAATGTGTTGCCAAAGAGTAGCACGCCTCCCTGTGCACTGATGGAAAATACACCCCTTAACGTGCTCATAAAGTACAAAATTTGCAGTGTTCGTTCTGCACAAGCACTCCAAGGCAGGTGTGTTTCGTGAATGCACGGGAAAGCGTACTGATTTTAAGACAGAACTTTTCTTGGAGTAGTGACTTTTAACTGCAATGTTGTGCTTACAACTAAAAAAAAACTGTTATAGCGGAAACCCACCCACAGCCCGAAGCATGACGTAGCTTTGAGCGACGATAGCAACATCGGCACTGCTCCAAAACAGACACTGCTAGTGGGACGAGGACACACAGGTACAGATTTACACTGTCGACTATATGTTCTCATTTTTCTCCTACCGCGAACTGTGCAGAAAAATATTCGCTGCTGTAGACTTTTCACTAACACATAGCATTTAAATAACGTATCTTTCCGGAAGTTTATTTGACAGAGCTTGAAATTTACTTTATATACAAATGACTTGGTGGATATTATATGGCGAGGAGCAAGCAGTTTATGATAGTAATCATTTACTATCTCGTATACAGTGGATACACTTAACGAGGTTTTCTTGCGCCTTAATTCCAGAAGTTTGAAGGTCAGGTAGGGTGAAAAGCAGGAGAAGTAGGCAGTGGTGGGAGTAAATTTTGATAATCCCTCGCCGTACTTCCCCTCACCTCTCGGTGCCGGAATGCTCCACGGTGTGTTAATCCGTTAAAACACTGACAGCTTCCGAGACTCGAACCCGGTACCCCAGTGTCCAATGAGGAACTTCCGTACCTATATCTCTCATGACAGTGGTGGACATTCAATTGACGTATACATGAGATTTACTTGAGGAAAATGACGAGCAGCTGGAAATTTTTCACTAGAATACACCAGGTTAAAGTATGAAAAGTTTAGTAGAGATCGGGTTACTACTCGGCTGAAATGCGATGCCCGACCGAGCCTAACAATTTAGAAATGCCGACGCAGTGACAAACTTGATTCAAATGGAAGCTAATTTTTGTTTGTGCTTCGGGCCTGCAATTTCCTTATCAAAAATTTGATGCAGTAAAGTTTGTCGGATGACAAAGTGTTGTAAGTTTGTGCGTCGTTATGTGTCCAGCTCCCTGGGAGCACAATTATTATTATTATCATCATCTCGATTAGATAGCTGGCAGTAGACGGACCAACAGGCCCATTCCCAGAGAGTTGCCGGGACTTACGCTCCGGCCCTCTATTGCCATTAAGTCAGAATCATTGAGATTTCCGAGGAAGAATAGAAGAAACAGAAGAAAATAAACTTAGCCAAAGAGTTGATCGTGCAAGCACAATTAATTGGCGCAGATATGGGGAGCTCCAAGACGTCAAGCTATTTGAGGCATGAAATATAATGGAATGTGGTGGCTTAGAATCACTGGCCGTTAAGAGTTTGGTACTCCTGGAGGAGGAATTCGTAACTGTGGAGGATGTTGCTCCCAATGTTTATCAAGACGATTGTTAAACGCATTGACTCACTTTGCACCGACAGCTTCGGAGGGAAGTCTAACTCAAATGTTCACTATGAACTGGAAAAACTGCATACTGAGAGTATTCTTTGGTCTTTGTGTTTCAGTATCAGGTCGTCGTTTCGCAAATGTTCGTTAACGTCTCTCTCAAAGAATTCCGTTGCTGGCACGTAGTTGAAGTCACTCAAATACTTGAATGTTTCTATTAGTTGCCCCTTCAGTTGTCTCTGTAGGCGACAGTCATATGGTTTGTTGCGCAGCGGAGGTATCTAATTTTTAATATTATTCCTTAGTATTATTATTGTGATTATTATTATGTTATGAATATCATTATTATTGTTATTATACTATATTGACAGCCGTTCTGCATTTTTTGATATGACCTTTTTCTCGTTTTCTTATCACAGCGACTGTTCGCAATAGAGTAAGAGGGGAAAAAGTAAAGTACTAAGATTCCCGTTTGCCTACGAACACAAATAAAAGACAGACTGAATTAACTATATGTTATTCGGTGGATCTCCGCCATTATTCTATTCTCTGCGTCTGTCCATGCCCGACTTACAGAAGGTGCCATCAGTGCAACGAACACGGGCACAAAGTCTGCATTTATACCATTGCATTGATGCTCAATACTTTCTATTCATCCCTCGTAACTAATATGGAGGAAGATAATATTTCCTGCTTGTACTAATATTTACACACTCTGCAACTGTAACGACATATCATAGATATTTTTGGTTAGGAAAATTAAAAGCTTTCATGACATAATTCCATGTAAACATATTGTCTCCAATATAGCAGACTAAGATTGAAGAAAACGTTTCTTCTTTAATGCAAATTTTTTACACGGTGCACAAAACAGCACATAATTTATAACTTTAGTAGGAAATATAAGAACCTGGCATTACAAAATTAAAAGAAAGCGCAGTGTCTCCGGTATGGCATACTATAAGAGTCAACAAGATATTTATTCGATTAGTCAGTCTGTTTACAAACGTGTAAGAATTGATATGTAGTTGACATTTTTAACGAGGAAACTAAGAACCTGGTGTGACAACTTTCTCAACAAGCACATTTCTTCCGGTGCTATTGACTGAAAGTGAATAAGGTGTTTATTCCCACTTGTAAATTTATTGCAAAACATTTAATACGAATAACAACTAGCTAATGTTTTTTGGGGAGGAAATGAAGAGGCCTGTACCGCATGCTGTCTGATTAGTGTAGAACTATCGTTCGGTCACGTAGAAACTATCGTCCTATTATCATAAAGTTATGAAGTTGAAGTATTCATCGATTGAAGGATGTCAGTAGATAAAAAATATGAGGTCATAGTCAGAATTAGAATAAATTTTGTAATTACTCCAATTGTAAATTTTTTATAGCTACGAGTGTCTGGTCAATCTAGCAGCCAAATTTTCATATCTGGCATATTTTAAGCTGTTTAGTGATTTTTATAGAAGAATTTAAACTAGAATAATAAATAAAAGTAAACTTACTAGCTTTGTTTCCTTATCATTGTGAATGTCTTACTAATATGCACTAAGAAAATTGATATCCCAAAACCAGTACACCTTCCCGTTCACTGACATATTCCCGACTTAGGTGCGCACACGCAGCACAGCAAATTATAGTTTTCGTGCTGTACGAGCACACCAAGCCAGGCATAGCCCGTTGATGCACGGGAAAGCGTGCCTATTTCCGGGCAACAAATTTTATCGTATTGCTGCACGCTGCGCAAAATATTAGTTAAGGATTACATTGTGGAGTACATTGAACCAGGATATTTTCTATTCGCTCGATGCAATCGAGACGGTCTTAGTCATTTTACTTCAACTTGTCCGAAGTTGAATCGCAGGGTTTCGATTCGACGCTTTGGATGGAGTTTCAGTTGGTAATGTCACCGCGCCCGCTTGAGTTGGCCGAAAACTCAATCCTGAAAGTCGATCTGACTTGACGAATTAAAATTCCACGACTGAAGTTTCGGTTAAATTGGAACTAATCGGATTAGATAAAATCGATCACATGAAGTAAGTGGAACGCCTCTCTCGCCTCTCCCCTCGAACAGTTTACTCCATCACTTTTTTATTTTGCAAAGCTCGACTGACACGTTCATGCTGTGACGACCAGGTGATCAAGAAGGAAAAGCTTTATCACAAAAACTCATAAGTAAATACTGTATCACTAATGGCTACAAGAAGAACGGAAGGGTTTATTGAACAACCAAACTTGTACGAGAGGCGTATGGAAAGAGTTAAGAATCTCTGTATATGGAGCGTTGATGCACGGTCAAACCTACGTTTTTTTGAAAGTACAACATTTTGTAAGTATTCCTGACAAATTCTGATATTCCGAAAAGAGTTGTAAGTAAAACTGAGAAATAAACCATGAAAAATTCCCTATCCCTTTCAGTTTTCTGTTGCTTAAAGTTTTTCAAACGAGCAGCTCTCTTTGAAATGGCAACTATGCCTAAATAATTGAAATAAATAGGAATTTTTTCATAATTCTGAGCGATATCAAGACATCACATGATACGAAACGCTTATCGCAAGAATTAAATTAAAACCGCAATGAATGCTTAGTATAACCGTAATACATAGAATGGACTACTTCCCTAGTACCGCAGCCAGAGATTTGGTAGGAGGGTAAAAACTAGAGTACCCGGACGACTAAAGATGCCGAGTGGTACAAAATGCTAGCAGTCCGTTATAAATGTCTTTCCTTTATGTATGTATGCTATAGAGTTATAAGGTGAACAGTGTTGAAACATACATAGGAGTAAATCTCATTTTCTTTGAGAAAAGTGGTGTCTCAGAATCACCCTTCATTCCAGAGGCTATAGAAACCACAGCTCTGACGTGCTTGTTTTGGGCGAAAACTGTATTTTTCGTACTGTAAAAGCAAGCCAAGTCGGATATTTCCTATCACTACCCAGAAATGCGTGCTTACCCAGAAATGCGTGCCGGGTTTCGGATAATGCTTCTCTCAAATAGGAGGAAAGTGCGTGCTCGTGAAGCCAAAAATTTCAGTTTCATGGTGCTCACCAAAGCAGGCACTTCTCCGCTGTGCAGAGAGTTGCGTTAGTGATGGATCAAATGTAATTCTTTTGGACATCTGCGGATGCGGTTCTTTAAGCGCTCTGACATCCGCGGATGCGGTTCTTTAAGCGCTCTGACATCCGCGGATGCGGTTCTTTAAGCGCTCTGACATCCGCGGATGCAAATGCAATTGCGGATGTTGCTATCTTAGCATCCGCGGATGCAGAAGTCAAAAAAGGTGCATATGTTCCGCATATTCGCCCCACCACAAACACACCCCCTCTCACGACGGCAGTTTGTATAACACTTGGGAAGAAAACTTAGATGTTGCTTTGTTGACAAGGACAGCACTTGCACGCATTTCAATCCAAACGAGAATTTGCAGTTTTCAGCACTAGCTATGGTTGAGTTTAGTGTACAGTGATAAACCTGCGCATCCGCGCCTCATTTGCTGCTGGTCTTTAGAGGAATTTTGCATTTTTGACATCCGCGGATGCGATTACGTATATTACCATCTTAGCATCCGAAGATGCAGATGTGGATGTGAAACACAGGTGCGGATGCTCGGCGAATACGAATATTCGCCGTATCACTATAAAGCGTGCTTGTTTCGCAACAATACTTTTCTCAGTATAAATATGTATATAAGTAAGATATCTTCAACTCAACATCTGTGATCTGTTAGTGATGTAGTAAAGTACTGTACATTTAGCATTCTCTTTTTTTGTAGATTTCGAAGTCATGTCGGCTTAGCTTTGCTAGTAAACAGCCAGCCGCTAAAGTCGTAGAGGCGCCGCAGAAGGCCGCGCTAACTAGACACGCACTAACTAATGCAGAAGCGGCTCGCAGCTTAGAATGGGCGTAATCATTGAGAGAAGTGCTGTCCCAAAACCAGCACGCATTACCGTGCAACGGTGAGAAATACCTGCTACGGCGCACTCTTTTAGTACGAAATATGCAGTTTCCATGCTGCGCAAGCACTCCAAGGCAGGTATTTCCCACTACAGCACGAGAATGCGTGCTGGTTTTGGGACATGCCTTTCTCAAAGAACTTGTCTCTGTTTCCGCCGTAGCTGCTGAGAAATTTAAAACGCAGACATAGAGACCCTAAAACAACTTTTTTCCAACCTTAAGGCGGCCTGCTTACTCCTAGTGAACCACAGGTATTGCTCTAAATCATCGTTAATTCTTAATAACGTGTTCACTCAATGAAACAAGCTTGGATGCACTGAAATTTATTTAACATAGAAATCACTGCACTTACATTTTTGGCAGCAACTATTAGCATGACGAAGCAAATATATTACTTCTCTACCTCCACACACTGTACTATAGTGAGTAATAAAGTTCGTACAGACGCTAAGACTGGCAAAATTTAGTAACTCGTACGAGTTAGAGCAGTGCTTGTTATCACCTGCGGGTGAAGCGAAGAGAGGTGACAATGTTTTCGTTGAAGAGTTAAATATATTTGCCAACATATTTGTTTGTATATTTGTTTGTATTTCCACTTAAAAAGAGGATAAAAGAGTTGAGCAATGTTCATAATTTTTTACAGGGTGTCAGGCGGGGTGAAAAATGCCAAAACCTTGAGTTAGCTGGCCATCAAATATGACGACGTTGAATTTATACCCCCAACGCGGGTGATTGTCTTAAGCTACGAGGCGTTTTAGTTCTTGTTCTATGCTCCCCTGCTTGCGCAAACTAAAAAGTAAAGTTCCAAGGAATTACATCATTACAGGTAAGGGAAAGAATTCGTTACTGTATCACAGAGCAACAACCTAACAACTGTACATAGTTTCCTAGTTATATCACTGAGAAAAGTGTTGCCCCCAATTCCAGCACGCCTTTCCGTGTACCGACATAAAACCTACATTGCAGTGTTCTTACAACACGACAAAAACAGTTTTCGTGCTGCATTAGCAAGGCAAGGCGGGTATTTTTAATCAGTGCACGGTAAAGCGTGCTGATTTTGAGACAGCACCATTCCTCAGTGAGATACGTGACGACCAGCACGAACTATCGTCAGGCCTCAGGCATGCAAACATTTTGAAATAAAAGTTGCCAGGCGTTTGATAACTTTGTGCTTGCACTAAAGTTTTGCAAACTCTCGGGAAATTCGAATATTCTGAATGAAGAACAGTTAATTGCACGCTGAAATATAAAGCTCACCTTTGGAGAATATAATGTTAATGTATGACAGTTATCGCTCAATGAATTCAGAATAGGCTTAGACAATTTCTATCGCAGAACATTAAGTGCTTGTAAAGGCTATATTAACTCTCTTATCCACTATATCATAAAACACAGTTGTTGGTCACTCCCTTGCTTGCTCTCTTGCTCTCTCCCTTGCTTGCTCCAATGTTGGTCCGTCTCTCCGTCACGCAGTTAAGAGTTTAATAGGAGATAATTCATGTACTGAAAAACAAATTGAGATACCATACAATTTCAGCGCTTGGGCTCTGGATCCTGGGCTCTGGATCCCCAGTCTCTGGAGCCCTGCTTTCATTGCTGAATGATATCGTAGTAGTAGAATCTTCACGTTCAGCAGACGCCTTTCTATATTGAATTAGTGCACCAAACGCGACCCTTTTGATGAATAAGTCATAAAAATATATATTTTAGAACATCTCAGTTCAACAAAAGGGTTGATAGTCTAGATGAGACGTAATTAAGTGACATCACCCGTAGCACCGTTGAAAATGAACATGTCCAAACACGGGCATGCAGGCAAGCGCCCAAGTGCCTCCCGTATCCAAGATACCCTCTCCGCAACAA
>LQNS02277097.1:44376146-44391728 GCA_001587735.2 Parhyale hawaiensis | reverse complement strand
TCATACGACGCAAACACATCACTAGCACCTGTGTATCTGGGCACACCCACCAACCGTCGGAATATGTCATTGTACGCAACACGCAACTTACTGATGGCCTGTTTAGTGAATTTGGCCCAAGGTGAGCTACCATATATTTGATAGCAATAAGTTTTAAACACCTGAATCTTGACATTCAGGGAGCATCTATTAAACTGCCGTAATATCTGATTGCCTGTAGCAGTTTACTGAGGACTATTAAGTTCAAGGAAACTCTAACACGTAATCGAGTAACGGTTTACGCCTAATTCTTGCATTAACTGGTCTAAGCCAAAGCACCTGTCTGCAGTTAGGACAAGTCAAGTTTCTCAAGCATAATTTCGCTGCCCAATCAAGCGTGTCTTTGGTTGAACTTCCTACTCTACATGGCCACCAGTAGTTATCCAGCAGCGCCTGCATTCACAAACTGTTCTACAGCTACATGCTTCATTGCATTAATATTCCTTCTAAAGTTTTGTATTTTTCCACGTGAATGTAACAAATTTAGTCTTAGTTTCCCCATCTAATTACGCATCAACTGAAGGTTAACACAACATTTTAATCATAGTTTCGTCAATACCAGCAGAACCAAGTGACCAGATCTGTGGAGCAATATCAGTACATTTTCACGGAACCGTACTTCTTGCGTGCCCTTACCTTCATAAACCTTCTGAGAATCCCGTTACAGATGGTCAAATGACTGATTTTGTGCAGCGGCAAGAGCTGCAGCACCGCAGTTCAACAATAACACGCGGAACAGCTTTGACGGCTTAACAAAAGCGACGGCGAAGCTCTCTTTGTTATGGACAGTCATCGGGCTTCAATACCGGACTACGCCAGAGAAAAGTAGTATCGAAAATAAGTGTATTTTTATCCGTTCAGAACCGATTTCATAAGCTGGTAATGAAGGAGACCATTTGCAACACAGCGCACAAAACGAAGAGCTGCTCTGTTAGATCGACCATAGAGTTAAATTATTAATTTGCGGTATTGCGGTAAGCGTGAACGCTGCTACATGTGTTGCTCAAAGCTTTAAGAATGGTTTACACTCCAGTCGCTTGCTGCTCCCTCCCTGTACGTAACACAAGGTGTTCACTTTCTGATTTCCCAGTAAAGATAATTTTATTCATGCGAAAAAAAAACTTATTGAATGACAAAACCTAATCCGCCACCCAAAACAGTGCACTGATGTCAAATTCCTGCCATGGTGTGCTCATGCAGCACATCAACTCCAATTTTCGTGCTACTCAAACACTCCAAGGTAGACAATTCCCGTCATTTCACGGGAAGGTGTGCTACCTTTGAGACGCCAAGTTTCATTGTGTATACGGAAAACAATGATTACTTGAGGTACTAACACACTAATATGGTAGAATCTAAGTAAATGCTAGAATAGAATATTGTTCGCTATTTGGCAGTGAATTTGTTCACACATTAAAGCATGGATGACTGTACTTGAAAACAGCTTTTTTTATCTATTCCTGAATTAGACAAATTTTTAGGCGAGGCTAAAACGTAACGAACTACCTCTGGTAGCATTGAATTTATTCATGCATTCATAAATAGATTCAGCTTTGGCAGCTTAGCTTCATTTCTTCATCGTTTCAATACTAGCTAAGAGTAGAAAATAGCAAATTACATCTCTCCAGTAGTGGCTTTATTCCGTTATTACTCCATGCATGAATAAACTTAGCCACCACAGCTTGGATTTATTCCTACATCGCTTCAAGCCGCATAATCTCGCCAGTCAAAACAATGCATGCATCTTTGTTTACTGTACTCGCGGGGAACAGTTGTAGTGTTCCAACCTGCAGTTGTTGAAACATAGACTCCCTATTTCGCTGCATCGAAGCCACTCATAAGGCGTACGGGGGAGTAGGGAAGTGACGTGTCTAACTCCATCCATCGCGCAAACTTTACACATGAATACGAAAGCAGTAGCCCGAATTTGCATGCTTCTTAGCGCGCCGTACCAGCGCCAAAGTTCAAACTTCGAGCCTGGCGAGGTTTGTGGGCACTGAAGGGGTTAGCCTGGGGCTGGTACGGGTCTAGCGCGATGGTTTCCACTCTGTGCGCTCCGGCGCACTGGTCCGCCACGAGGTGTGTTTGGGTGCCCCACGGCCCACTGATACGCCACGAGGTGTGGCTAGGTGCGCCGCGAGAAAATGAGTGAAATGAGCAAAATATTTTTTTTCTTATTTTGTGACAACAACCTAAGATGCTAAGTGACCATCATGATGTAGGTACACTGCGAAATGTGTTTTTCCAAAGTCAACACACCTTCCCGTGTCTCGACGGAATCTCCAACCTTAAGTGACCATCATGATGTAGGTACACTGCGAAATGTGTTTTTCCAAAGTCAACACACCTTCCCGTGTCTCGACGGAATCTCCAACCTTGGCATGATCGTGAAGCACAGAAACAGCAATTTTCGTATTAGACGAGCGAGTCAAGGCAATTTTGTCTAGTTACTCTAGCAGGTATTCGCCCCTTGTCAACATCACAAGGTGGGACATCAACAACTTTGTATCTGAGGGATAAGAAAAATCCCCGGGAGTAGAAATGCTCCAGTTTGGAAGAAGGCCCTAGCGTGTATTTATTACCGCCACTTAGTTATTTCAAAGTAAGCTATACTAAATAAGTTAAATTCAATTGAACTACACTAACCGAACGGAACCAAACCTTCCCTAACCAAACTTAGTCTAGCTTCTTTTCATATAGCCTAACGTAACCTAACCCAGTCACCAAGCCTAGCCTAACCTAATCACACCAAAATAAACCCAACTATTGTGACCAAATCTTACCTAGTTTCTTCTAATCTAACCTAGCTTAACCTAACCTGACCTAACTTATGGTTACCTAACCTCACCGAACCTAACTTCACCTAACCTAACCTCACCAAACCTAACCTCACCAAACCTAACCTCACCAAACCTAACTTCATCAAAACTAGCCTAACCTCATCTCACGTATCCTCACCTAACCTCACCTCAACCTGACATCACCTAACATTACCTAACCTAACTTCACCTAACCTGATCTCACCTTACCTAACCTTACTTAACCTAGCCAAGTCTAACTTGAGTTAGCTTACCTAAACTAACCTATTTTAAGGGCTCCTGCAGCCTACGTTTGCGCATACAAAAGCCAGATAAAAAAGCTTAGCACTATATCGTTAAGTTTACGTAAGTATACCGTACAGTGTTTGAAAATCTGAAAAAAAGCTCTCAAATATAACTTCAAAAAATAAACGGGGTTTGTTTCTTCCCGAGACGTTTTTCCGGATACCCGAGAAAGTGTGCTGGAATCTGGAAAGCACTCCCCATAGCGTAGGTGGGCATGTTGATAGCTAGGTTGATGAGTATTTTATTATTTTTACAAAGATGCACCATGCTGGTGACGTGAAAAAGGAGGAAGCTTCATCAGGTTATCAAACCACACGTAACCAGCCCAGTAAGAGAAAAAAGAAAGAAACGATTAAAGATCACAGAGTCACGTTTAGAGATTACTTATAGCTGCCAATACCAGCACCAACAAAGGCAGAGCCATCAAGACTATTCCAAACATTTACATATGATGGAAAAAACGAACGAGAATAGTGGCCTGAACGGTATGGCACCGGTTCCAGAACAAACTCATGAAGTACACTAGTACGCCGAGTATACCGCGCCCCGGTAAACTACTCCGGAGGAAAAACGGCCACAGCACCATCATTTGGTATTTTATCAGTAAGTATACTAGGAAGTGCGTAGAAAGGTATAGCAGCAGTTAGGATTATTACCTGATTTTTCTTTCTCCATGTGGTACATTTGAGACAAAACTTGAGTTTTTAATATTTCACTCATAATATTATATGCTTGTAACCATGCTCCAAACTGAGAAGGCGATGACCAGGACTGCCAACGAATCACTTTATTTATTATTATTTTTTTTTAACGTTGCGGCGACCTACCCATGATCCACGTAAGGAAGTAACTGGAAAGACATCATACAAGAGAATTAATCAAAACGAGACAGTAGAGTCTCGCTGATTCGGCAACCCACAGCCCTCAGTAAAGCGCAAACTTCCAGAACAGACAAGGAGACATTGAGCTCCTCATTAAGTATCGACACCAAACTCAAACGAGAGGCAGACGGCAAACACACAAACACACATACCCGCGTGCTGTCGCCAATACAGCTGTCGCTTCCGCTTTTTTTAAACGGGGTTTAAAATTATGGAAATACAGTACCACGTAGTGGCTAACGGTTACTGCATTTCCATGTTTTCTCATAAATTCCATCGGGTTATTTCTATATTGTGTTACCAATACAGCTCTCGCCCTCGCTTCTCTAGAATGGGCTGTAAAAATATTAAATACGGGAAAATTGACGAACGGTTACTGCATTTCCGAATTTTTACCTCCGCCAAGGAGGTTATGTGTTCGTTGTGTTTGTCTGTCTGTATATTTGTCTGTCTACCTGTCACCAAGATAACTCAAAAAGTTCGAAGCCGATTTGGACGAAATTTATAGGGATTGTTAAGTATATTAGGAGAAACAAATGATTAACTTTTGGTGAAGATATGTCCATCCGTTTGCTTGTTTATTTGTCTGCCTCATATTTCTCAATGCCATAACTCAAAATGTTACGGATGGATTTTTATGAAATTAACATGAGTTGTTAGGTGTATAACAAAGAGTAAAGGACCAAATTTTGGTAACGATCCGTTTGTTCGTTCGTTTGTCACTGTTTTTAACTTAAGGCTTGTTAGCCCAATAACTCAAAATATGATGAATGGATCTTTATGAAATTTATAAATGTTGTTAGTAATGTTGAAAGACATAAATGAATAAATTTTGGTGTAGATCGATTATTTCGTTTGCATATTTGACTCTTATTTGTCATAACGTTTGTTAGCAGTATCACTCAAAAAGTTTTATGAACGGATCTTCAAGAAAATTGCACAAGCCGTTATTATTATCAAAAAACTCAAATGATTAGATTTTGGAGTTTATAAAAGGAAAATTATGGTTTCAGAGCCAATTTGAATTTTTTGCCACAGTTGCCTCGCTTGGCGGAGGTATGCGCTCTCAGAGTTCGCTAGTTAACGTAATCAAATGGTTCAACCAAAGACCGCAACAGTACTTGACTCTTAAGGCTGACGCTGTCGGCCAAAAGTCGGCAACGGAAAAATGGTATTTTTTCAAGAGCTATTAGGAAAACATTTATAAATTAAGAGCATTACAACTTTTCCCCCATCTAATACTGAAGAAAAAATCCCGAGGCACCCAACATTTTTTTCGCGGAGAAGATATCTTAAATACGGCGGGGAAGCACTTGGGCGCTTGCCTGCATGACCGTGTCTGGACATGTTCATTATAGCTCATGAGAAAATCCCATTTCTTCCATTTCGGCCGCCAGCGTCAGAGACCACTTTTGGACCTAAGAGTCAAGTACTGTTGCGGTATATGGTTCAACTAAGCATATTTTGTTGTGAGCGCCGAAGGCAGTAGTTATTCGTAAGTCGTGATTGTATCATTGTTTCGCATTCAGGTATTTGCCGCCCCAGTGAGGGAATTCACTTCACGTAACTATATTTAATACAAATAAATTTCTCAATCTCATTGTAGCGAAGAGGATACAAGGAACTTACGCTGAGAAACGTGTTGAGCTGAAGCCAGCACTATAGTTCATTTACTGGAGATAGTTAAGTCAACTCTAAGGAACACCTTTTCGCCCAATCTTAGCCAGCCAGCTACCGGCGTGACTGGCGTCAATTTCAGCCAATGGGCGACTGCCAGATCACTATTCTGGTGTAAACAAATGAGTCCGCGAGCGGCGGCTCCTTGTCCTGCAGCATACCAGAAAGACTTTCCCGCCAATTGTTTATCATTTATTGCCTCAAATTGGAACAACCCATACATTCAATTACATAAGTAAAGGAACATAATAGACCATAGATTTGATGTATTGTATTGCATCTTGGTTTACAGCGGAATAAAAAGAGCTGAGAAAATCATCTAAAAATGTTTGCCTTAGTTGAAGTGAATGCTTTGTGCTGAATAGAAAGATTCGCATGAGTTTAAAAGACAAAATTAGGCGATTTTCGTTCACCAAGAAAACTTTGCATTCCAACAAGTTACAAAATAAAATGCTTTACACACATGAAAAGCACAATGAACTTCAATTAAACAATTTTATCGACGTTTATGTAATAAACAATCGCGACAGACACATAACTTCTCGCACGCACGACGCCATATTGGAAATTACACAAGATGCCCCAAGTTGTCTTGGCATTACCCAGGATGCTCCGCTCAAAAGGACTATTGGCTGATACATTTTGTGTGACGCAAGTATGCTGCAACTGCAGGTGCTGCAGGCTCTATTGCTTGACATAACTATCTGTAGTTAATGAACTGTGGCTAGCACGGTTGTTTGTGCACCGACGCGCAATCTCTTTCGACACACTGCAGTTGTTGTGCTGCAGGATCACGCCAAAGCCTGTATTTCTCGTTGGAGCGAGGCAATGCGTGCTGGTTGTGGGGCAACACTTTTCTCAGAGGCGACCAAAAGTGTTGTCCCTTACGTGTGTGTCCACACGAGGCTGCAGCCCCTCGATCCGCGCCCGCAGAGCTATGTCTGTTCGAGCTCATTGTCAAGGAGGTTAATATCCTTTCTCAGTGTCCATCACGCTGTTGTGACGTGAGGTTGCCTTGTGCTGCTTACTGTAAGCATCAACCACTACTCCTCTAATTTCTTTCGTCCTAACAATCAACTGCGTTTGTTTGAATTGTTTCTTTACATCGGCCAAAGATTTCTTAGTGCATATATTGTCATACACAAGGCTGAGGTATTGTTACGTAATTTTTCTATGTGTTTTGTTGTCTGCGAGTGACTTAAGGAAAAATCTGAAGTCAATTTACTAAAATGGTAAACTTCTAACTGCAGTTTGCAGTTAGAATTGTACATTTGTACATTTTCATTTTACATTCCAACAAAAGATGATTTACTTAAATTTACCAACTTTTTACAGTTAATAAAAAATGTACTCTTTAAGAAGATATTCAGTGAGCTGTAATAAGACTTAGACTCAACAAGATAAGGAAATTAGAGAATTTTTCCATTTTTCCCAGCAGCACAAAGTTGTGTTAACAGTCCAGGTCCGCAGAAGCCGCCCTCCCATTTGTCTTCATGAACTTTCTGCCAGCCTTCCAAAGTTTCCAAATTTTCCTGGAAGTCCAAGTAGCTCCGCACGTCCGCCTATTGCCTATTTTTGTGCCACTGATAATATTGGTTATGGCTGAGGCACGGAAAATGTGAATATTAGGTACTGCTAGGGCATTGAAAATGTGAATATTTGGTATCGTTAGTACAGTGAAATTCTGAATAACTCGTATTACTAGAGCCCTAAAACTCTGTATATTTAGTATTATTAGAGCACTGAAAGTGTGAATATTTTGTGTTTTTAGTGTATTGACAATGTGGATATTTGGTACAGTTAATGTACTGAAAATGGAATATTTATAACTGTGACTGTATTAACTGTACATATGCTCCCGAAAAAATATCAGTCACCTGTAACTAATAAGGTGTCGGACCTCCACCAGTACGTATAATAGCAGCGGTTCTTTAAGACATTCAGTCTACACGATTTCTAGTGTATAACTGATCCATTTTGAACCACTCTTGCATCAATGGATTTCTTATATCAGCCAAAGTATATGAAAGATCTTCTCGGCCCCCAACTTGTCGTTCATGAGAGTCCCATAAATTCACGGTGGGGTCCATGCCTGGAGACTTAGCCGGCCCTTCTAGGTGCCTACCATAGCCAGAATAGCTTTCACAGCAATGCGTGACCGATCTAGCCCGATGTATACGCAGTTACCATCCTGGCAGATTGGCAAGGTAGCATTTCGATCCCCATGCGGATATTGAAAAAAAGGCACTACTTGTTCATATAACAAATCAATGTAGCTTTCCTGATTCAGTTTGATGGTTGTTTCAACCGAAGGACCCACTTCCGAGTAACTGAAACAGCCCCAGAACATCACAGACCCATCGGCTGCTGGCATTGCCCCTTGCAAGCAGGCTTTAATTGTTGAAGGCTTCGTGTACTGACAGGGGACTAATTTTTCATCTGAGTAGCTTATTTGGTACAGTTAGCGCATTGAAAATGTGAATATTTTGTCCTGTCAGTGGATTGCAAATGTGAATATTTTGTAAAGCCAGTGTATTGAAAATATGTAAATTTGGCATAGTCAGTGTAGTGAAAATGTGACTATTTGGTATAGTTGATGCATAGACCGCAACAGTACTTGACTCTAAGGTCTGACGCTGGCGGCCAAAAGTCGGCAACGGAAAAATGGGATTTTCTCAAGAGCTATTCTTTTCCCCCTATCTAATACTGAAGAAAAAAATTCCAAGGTACATACCCAACATTTTTTTTTTTGCGGAGAATGTATCTTGGATACGGCGGGACGCACATGGGCGCTTGCCTGCATGTCTATGTCTGGACATGTTCATAATAGCTCTGGAGAAAATCCCATTTTTTACATATTGGCCACCGGCGTAACAGGCCCCTTTTGGACTTAGTGTCAAGTACTGTTGCGGTCGATGATTAGTGCACTGAAAATGTGAATAATTGAATAATTGGTGCAGTTGTACGGAAACTGTAAATATTTTAATACACATAGTGATTTGAAATCGTGAATATTTGGGTTTGTGTATTGAACCTGGGAATATTTGGGACATTAGTGTACTAAAAATGTCAATATTTTGTTGCAGTTAGTATAGTGGAAATGTAAATATTAGGTACAATTTCTACATTAGAAATTTGGGTATTGGGTGCAGTGAATGTACCAAAAGCCAGGAAGACAAAATAATCAGGCACTGCACATACAATCAATTTGCTTGTATATTATGTTGCACATTCTTATTAAAGTCAATTATAGCATTCTGAATATAATGCACTACAGTATACTGTATCACAATTTCCAGGCACAGAATTATGTGGGTTGTTCACATTTTTCTTCGTACGATATGGCACGCAGTTAGTAGCAGTGTACTAAGTACGGATGGAGAAGTGCTAGTGGTAGTACAAAAATGGTAAAAGCATATTGGCAGATTTCGCTACTATGATATACTCATATCAATGGTAAACTTATAAATTTATGTATCAACATTATTACAATATAGCGTTCTTATATTATTAACTTGATTTTCTGTTATTGCCAACCGGAAGCTAAAAGTTAAAATTTGCACTCTGTTTCGCTCTACCTGCAGACAAGCTTTCTTAAATAGGTAAGGTTTCCTTACCTTCATGATTCTTCGGACGAGGTCCAGGTGACGTTACTCACGTCGTTCATTTTGCCAATAAATAAACAAACGCCTACGTAAGCTATACCAGAGGTATTGTTACTGTCGTATTAAACTATTATCACCGTAGTGCACTGCGCCTAATTAACTAGAGTATTATCATTGCTCGGTGTGGCAAAGCGCAAGCGGTGACTATTGGCGACAACATCGTGACTGCCCTCTGTGGCCAAGGGTTGCCAGCATCTGCCTGTCTGCTCATTATTTTTTCAACTGTTGTTGAGTATGGTTGTTTCGTGCTGAGCTGCAGATGCAGCTTGTCCACTCGAGGCTGTACCTTGCTGCGGCATGTGTGTTTCCGTTAGGATTCTTGTTATATTATAATTACAGTAGTTTGAGATCTCTTACCAACATAAATTTAGCACATAGTGTAGTTCGAACAATTTGCCATTTCATCAAATGTCCATTGATTTAGTTAGTCCATTAATAATTTGTACAATGTACATTCGTATAATATTATAGTGTCATACACTGAACTAGCTAATCCATCAATCATTGTACATTCATTTAGTATTATAGTTGAACGAGCTAGTCCAACAACTATCATTTACATACATTTAGCATGATAGTGTACTACAAACAACAAACTATTCCATCAACGGTTCCTCGAAACTGACTTTCATTGATGGTCAAATTTCATGTTTCCCGACCCCCCGGCCACTAAAGTGACCTGAAGAATTCCCGGTTGGAATGTTCGTCAGTGTCACGGCGTAATTCCTAGGCGACAGCCCCCCCATATTTCCAGGTGCCCCTAACGCTTAATATGAAGTTTGCTGCTGTTACCGTTGAATCGTTTAGAAAAGTGCGGCAGTTAAGAGAAGGGGACGGCCCGCCTGCTAGACAGTGTTGTATCTGCAGTGTCGTAATCGAGATGATACGCAGAGCTAAGGGAACGATAAAGTTCTACGAGAGGAGGATATAACGCTAACGATCAGAGATACAACTGGTGAGGAACCTGTCATCTATATTTTTTTGGTGAACAATGCAAAAAAAAAAACTCACATTCATATTTATAATTTTATTAAGAAAACAATAGGTTCACAAATAGGCCTGCAATTAAGTGCATAGTAAATAACGTTATTACGCTAGGCCCAGTCACATAACGAGGAGGCCTCGTACTGAGAAACTTCATGAATGCACTCACACTGTGTATATAGACACTATTAGCACTAAACTACTTGTACTCACATAAAAACAAAATTAACGAAATGACAGTAAGCACAATTCGTTGAATTTTTGCAGAGATATGCTATAGTAACACTTGCTTACCCCTCTACCATGCGATTAACAACACCTTTCCGTGAATATCAGTATGGAGTGAGTACCGATACATGGTAATTTTCCTAGCAAATGGTCAAGTAAAATGAATAATATTATAAATTTCATCAAATATTAAATTATCAATATAGTAACAGGTTCACATATACTGTAGGCCTACTGTACCCTGAGTAGAGCCTCATCTCATAACTCTAGCGGCCAAAAAAAGGAACATTATTGTTAGTGCTCGAGTACATTCTTTCTTTCATGAAACAGAACGTTGATCAAATAAAAGAAATTACAATAATAGGCTGTGCTTGCGTGTACAGCACAGTTATACTTTATCGTACGATGCAATGAAATTTAGTTAACAAATTCCCAGCTCTATCAGAAGAAGTTTATTCAGCCTTACCATGTGCTACCATAGGAAATTTATTCAACATTATCGTGGGGGAAAACTGAACGTGAATCATCTGCCATTAAAGCATACATCTAGCAGTGTAACTGATCTAGATGCTATCACTAAACTAAAACTAGATGTTCCAATTTCATTTTATACTGTAAGGTATACCGTTCAGTATTGTTTAACTATTCTTTACTTATTAATTTATCCTAGCTTGAAGAAGTACTTTCTTCAATAATATTTAGATAAGCTATAGGGAATGAATACGTACATGTAGTATGCAAAGATAGATACAGTATACCAGAAAACATTATGGAAGTAAAAGTCAATCAATCTACCCTCGGGATCTGCCGTTATCAATTACAGAGACTGAGTGCTAGCTCCCCGGAGAGTCTGAGATTGGAAAGGTAACGTAGTTGTAGCATATCTTGTGCAATAAATACTTGCAGCGGAGATATAGAGAGCCTGCCAGCTGCGTACGCAGTGTATTAAATACTCAAGAGAGGGAACTGAAGCAGCAGCAAGAATGAGGCTTTCTTTTCTCTTGGTACCAAACATTAGGGAAAAATAAAGATTCAGTGAATCGGATTGTCAAATAACATTAACGTTGGGTGCAGTGAGAATAAGCATTATGTTTGTGATCTTAAATATCAAATGAAAAATTTTAAGTGCAGTAAGAAAACGAACTATACTTTTCAGCGAAAAAAGGACGATAAAAAGACCGTAATACCAAGATAGAGATATAAAAAAATACAAAACGTTCTAAATATAAATTTTATTACGTAGTGCAGGTAACACTGTGAAATTACTTCATCGATTCACTAATCTGGAAATTTGACGGATTGAGACCTAAGGAATATTAAAGACAGCAGTGGGCCTAGCATGAATTATTTTGAAAATGTTGATTTTGTATTAGAGAGAAACTGCCTACATGAATACGGCTTCCATCATACAGAAATCAATCTTTTCAAAGAAACTGACATATTTTTCTTGAAGTTCATTCTTCTGGAGTGATTGGAAATTAGGATTGTCGCCTGCATAACTTACCGCAGTGCGGAAAGTTCTTAGACCAAGCAAGATATTGATTTGGGTTATGACAACAGAACGTTGTACCTCAACCTAAGTTTATATTTTTTCGGGCCTGAAGCCGTAACTGTAGAGCCGCTGCAGACGATAGTCTTTTGTCCTGTGATTTCACTTTACCGCGTTCGAATATTTGTGGTGTCCTTCTAAACCCGACTAAATGTCTACCAAAAGTTTCGATAAAATGTTTACCGTCGTATTCTCTGGCTTAGCGCGAGTCACCGGTGCAGTGTCTTGTGTCTTCTTAAATTATTAGTCAATATCGTTTGAGAAAACAAAGCAATTTTTTTGCTATTTACTCAAACCCATCAACGCATTCGAAAGAGGTGAAGTCAAAACACAGAACATAAGACGATCGTCTGCAGCGTACTTAAGGCTTCTTCGTTATCGATGGTAAAGTCGCTTCATTTCACTCAATCGTTTTAGCTGTTCCATAACGTTTCAGAGGAAGAGGATTGAGTTTTCGACAGTTTCAAGAGCGACTTGTTTGCCACTAACTCCAGCCATGTTAACCTGAGTGGCAAGTCGAATCTTCAGATATGAAGTTCTTAGCACGTTAACTTAAGAAGTTCCACGTAGTCGATCGGACTAGATGACGTAAATGTGCGTGGGCAGGTCGAAGACGGATATTCAGGAACCGCATGTTGTTTAAATACTGTAAGCATTTGTTAGCAAGCTGATATTGCTACAACTACTGCAGTATTACGCCCATCTTTTATATTAGAGAAACCCCAAGAATTGAACGTTAGGAGTTCAATAAAATACTTCATAGCATGATCTGTGTAGATATCGGCCATAAGCAAACTGAAAATTTCATGGCTAATATGCACAGCGCTAACTGAGCGAAAATTAACCATTGGCAAAGCCACCATTTTATGACTAATGCTCATCAATATCTACACATATATTAGTCATTAGCAAAACCATCAACTATAGCTAATTCACAGCAATACCTGTGTGAATATCGGTCCTTAACAAAGCTACTGCACATCAATTTTTGAACAAAAATCGGTCATACGCAAGTTCAACATCTTTTGGCCAGTGCACAGCAACATCAGTACAAACATCGGATACAAGCAATGCCGAGATTTTTTTTTTTTTTTGCAGCAGACGAGGTCTCGCAGGCGGCCGCAACTCGCATGTACTCGAGTATGGAGTGTTTAACTGCAGCAGAAGCATTGAGCTGCCATGGCGGAGCACCATTTAGAGAAGTGTTCACTGCAGGAGACTTGAGAAAGTTGGCCCCTCCGCAGCGATCCCAGCTCTTTGATTTCTGTTGGGATTCAAAAGTTTCTTTTCTGCTTTCAATTTCAAGTTGGAGATGTTAAAAAAGCAGGAACTTTCTCGAGCGCCCTCACGGCTCGCGTTAAGAAAGGGAAAATTTTAAATTTTCAACATTTTCGCGCTTTCTTTTGTGAAGAAGTTCGGGGGGCCTTCTGTGAGCCATGAATGTGAAGCAGTCGCTGAATAATAAGGGTTTCTTCCCGGAACGATTTGTAAATGTGGTTCTTTAAGAGTTTGGCTTGAAAGCCTCATTGATAGCAGTGAACAACATAATTAGTTCGTCGCAACTTGTGGCAAGTCAAGTTCAAGGGGACTCGCTTCAGTAAACCAAATCGTGGTGCATGCTTACATGTTGAGAGAAAGTAAATCATTGTCTACCTGGAGCAGTTTTATTTTGGTGATGCCGCGTCCATTCCACTGTTGAAAATTCGACTTTGAAACTATGATATAGGTTTTTGCCTAATACCTGCTAGCTTTCTCGTGCACCTACAGAGAAAACCTGCCTTGGTGTGCTTGAGACGCAAGAGAATTGCATTTTTTGTATTATAAAAGCATGCCAAAACAGGAATTTCCCGCCGTCACAAATAAATGCTCGCTTGTTTTCGGTAACTTTTTTCTCACTGAGACGCCTCCAATAAGAAATGTGTTTTCCCAAAGCTGGCATGCCTTCCAGTACACCAACGGAAAAACCTGCAGTAGCCTTGTCGCATTAGCACGCCAAAGCAGGTAATGCCACTCGGTGCACAGGAAAGCGTACTGGTGTTAGAGCCCTTTACCTCAGCTTACTATTAGAAGTATATATTTCTTAAGCTGCATAGCCATAGTCTTCACCTCACCACTCTTCATAACTGTATATTCTACGTACTATAGTTATACTTAGCTACGTGACTAATTTTGAGGATCATGTCTACCGCAGCCCAGGAAGTGAGTTTTAGGCAGTTACTGTAAAACTTAGAGAGAAGAAAATTATCATATTTATTTATTGTTTATTATGCATCATACGTTACAGATAATGCACACACAAAAAATAATATTTAGACTTTTGCGCTGTTTTTCGTTGCACCAATTTCCGTTGAACATCTTAACATACACAAAATTGATTTATGCGTGTATTATAATAATTACTATTATTATTAAATAATGCGAGGGAGAAACCCCTTGGGAAGGAAGAAAAAAAAAAACAGCATGCAAAAAGCAAAACAATCTTTCATTGCCCAAGCCAAGCAATGCCCGAGATTTGAAGATAAAAGCAGCGAATATTACAGGAAAAATTAAAAAAAGACATGTAACCACGGGATTGGAAGCCATTGTTCCTTGATTTAGCGGCACACAATGAGAAAATGACTGCGGGGCAAGAAAAACAGCATAGCTTCTGCTACTTTTCTGGCCTTACTACCCACCACCGCTACCAAGCCAGTCTCTGTGTCACTGGTCTTACTTATTGGTCTTTCTTACTGGTCTTTCTTTTTTGCATACTGGCGTTACTTACTGGGCTTTCTTAATTTCTGGCTCGACTTACCGGCTTTTCTTACTTACTGGTCTTCTTTACCTACTGTCCTTACTCATTGGTCTTTCTTATTTACTGGCCTTACTGGTCTTTTTACTTACCAGTCATACTTACTAGCTTTTTTTTACTTACAGAGCTTTCCTATTTACTGGCCTTACCTACTGGCTTTCCTACTTACAGGAAAGACCTACTTTCTCGATTAGTTTTTTGCCTCACTACCGTCTGACCCTCATAGTCCAGTTTCTCATGACACTGATTCTTTCGATTCAGCCATACAAAAAAAATCCAGATTTCAGATACAATCCACATGTCGTCCCAGCCGCTAAAATTCAGCAAGTGCAAAACGATGACCATATATATATATATATATATTTATTTATTTATATATATAAATACAAAGAATCGAGTCAGGATTCGATCCTGGGACCTAGAGATTACCACGCCGCCATATATATAGAGAGAGACGCTCCACAGAATGAGCCTTTTTTTTGGGAGGGGGCGGGTTTGTATATAGTTTCGTCGCTTAAACAAACACAAATTTATTGTTCTCAGATTACAATGCAAATTCTAGACAAGACACTCAACATATCAACGATAAAACCTGGAACACATCCAACTCAAAGTGACTAAACACTTGTGGGACACCTAATAGTAAAATAAGGTCAGTGATGTC